>CAUYQG010301371.1:0-13922 GCA_963574415.1 Tarsius wallacei | reverse complement strand
GGCGATCTTTCCACCTCAGCCTTCCAAGTAGCTGGAACTACAGGCGCGTGCTACCACGCCCGGCTAATTTTTTGATTTATTGTAGAGATGAGGGCTCACCAAGTTGCCCAGGCAGGTCTCGAACCCGCGGGCTCAGGCATTCCACTCACCTCAGCCTCCCAAGGCGCGGGCTTACAGGCTGAGCCACCGAGCCCGGCTCTATCTCTATTTTTTTAAGAAAAAACTTGTTTTAAAAAAGGGGAGGAGGATGAAAAGGCTAATCCTGTAGAATCACAAGCACTAGGAAGCTGGCAGGGAGATGGGGAAGGAATGGATTCTTTCTGGTGTCACGAGGGTAACACCATTCTTGTTTTACCTTAGAGCTACGATGGCAAGCTCTCCCTGGCATTCATCAATGCCGGTTTCCTTGGAAAGAACGAGGACCCTGGGTCGTTCTGGGCAGCGATGACAGGTCCAGCCTCCTGCCTTAGCAGCTTTGTCTTCTCAGGAGTGTCTCTATGGGTTTTGCACTTGCTCACAGCCTCGCTCGGCTGCTGCTTCTTAAATCATCTCTACCTCATGGAGGGCTGGGAGCCTGCCTGCAGCGCCGGGGCTCCAGCTGTCTCCCGAGGAATATGAATAGCGCTCGCCGGGCTGTTTGTCTTGTTGCCTTTGCAATCTGCTTGCTGCACAATGTTGAGGTTGGGCACGTGTGCAGGCTCGGTGAAGCCATTATTTTTCTCGGTGACATTCTCTGGGAGCTGTCTGGATTCAGGAAGAGCGGAGGACAGCCCTTGCCTATGTCTGGGACTGTGCGGCCTACTTCCTCACTGTCATCTGTGTCTGTTTGTCCCTGGTCTTAGACACAGACCCATTCACATTCAGACCAGAGAATCCCAGGCCACTGGCACTCAGGCGTGGGAACCCCCAGGGATCTCGTTAAACCACAGACTCAATAGGTCTGGGCCAGGCCTGAGATGCTACATTTCTAACAAGCTCTCCGGTGATCTGATGGTGCTGGTCCGTGGACAAACCACACGTTGGGTAGCCAAGTGGCTCCTAAACTTCATCCTGCATCAGAATTACTGGCTTGTAGACAAAACACAGAATACCACATGTTCTCACTCGTAAATGGGCCCTGAACATTGGGCACGTGAACACAAAGGCGGAAACTGATGTGGACACTGGTAATGGGAGGAGGGAAGGTGAAGGGAAAAGGGTCCCATAACCACCCACTGGGTACCCTATCCACTACCAGGGGAAGATAGGGCTTGCTGGAAGCTCAAATTTCACCTGCATGCAATTGACTTATGCAGCAAATTCTCACAGGCACCCCACAACACTAAAACTAAAACAAAACAACAGCAATAACAACACAGATTGCTGGGCTACGCTCCTAGAATTTGGCTTGATCCTTTGCATTTCTAAGAAGTTCTCAGGTGATACTAATGCTCCTGACCCAAGGACCACACTTTGGGAAGGATTGTTCCGGTTTCTCAATCTTTCTGTGACCTTTATTTATTCCTTGAGCTCCGTGACTTTTCCTTGAAGAGTTCTCCAGTTCTCACCACTTGCCATACGTCAGCTCTGCTGAGGACCCCTAGTCTGTCATACCTATACCTGGCAGTGCCCCAGCTTGGCCAGTGACATCTTTGTGTTCCTTACAGCCTCTGATTTGAACTGGTTGCTTTGACTTGCCTCACGCTGTGCAAGCTGCCAGCCTCTCCTGGTCCTTTCGGTCTGAGCCCTAACGGGACACCTCTAGCCTTGGTCTCTCTAGCACAGCTCTGCCAGCCCCAGACTCCCTGCCTGGCTGTCCTGAGTGAGTGGTTCACTCCTGCCTGCACCCTGCCCCACTGCCCTACCACATCCCCTTTTCCTGGTTCCTGTAGGGGCATCAGACAGCTGCCAGGGGCCTGGCATGTGTGGCCAGGCCAAAGGGAAGTTGAAATCATGGAGTTAATTAAACCAACATGGACACAAGGCCCCGGAATTCAGGGGTCTGCCCTCTCCCAGTCCCTCCAACAGAGTCTCACGGAGGCTGGAATGAGTTAGCTTGACCTTCTGGATTGATGCAGTTAACGAGATGGTTGTGTAATGCTTTGTTTAGTAGGACTGGTTTCTGGGCCCGGCCCAAGGCCAGGCTGGACTCTGGCAGCCTTCCATGACCCCAGCCCTGCCTGCTCCCTGGAGCCTCACCCTGGCCTGTGCCCTGGAGATACCCAGGGCTGGTATGTTGTTGCCAACTACCCTGAACTCCTCTGCTTCCCCTGAGGAACCCGGGGGCAATCCCTCTGACCTTTCCTTGCATGCCCCGTCTCTGTGAAGCTTTCTGTCTCACAAACTGGCCTTTCTTGTCTGGGGAGTCTGTGTTTGTAGTCAGAGCAGAAAAGAGCAAGCTATTAAAGACCTGGCCTGTGGTCATTAAATGACCGCCTGAGGGCCTGGAAGACACGCCTCTGTGACAAGAATCTTTAGCTTCAAAGATGCAGTTTTATCTCTTCCTTGCTATCATTCTCAGAGTATTTTCTCACCTTATGACAGCTGCTGCTTCAACTATCCCAAACCATCTTCCCTGAGTCTAGCAGCCTGGAAGAGAAACAGCTGGGTACCAGACTGGCCTCAATTTGAATCACAATCCCATCACTTCTAGTGGTGTGAACTTAGGCAAGTGACTTAACCTCTCTGAGTCACAGATGTCTCATCTGTAAAATAGGAAACACAGTCCCCACCCCTACATCTCTTAGGCCAGGAGAGGGAGTAAGTGAGAGGATGTGGTAAGGTCCTCAGTACAGTGACCACCCTAACCCAATCCCAGCACCCACCAGGGGCTGGGCTCCAGATGGCTCAACTCTCCCAGCAACAAGTGAGTGCCTGGGATTCCAGCCTGGCTTTCTGGCTGTGACTTGAGTGAGAATGGCAGGGTGGGCTAACGGACATCGCCGGGGCAGGGGATCAGAGACTAGGCCTAGTTGAGCCCCTCCCTGCCTGTGTGACCCCAGGCAACTCACTGTACCTCTCTGTGCCTTGTGGCTGCTCAATTGTGAAACCCAAGTTCTCTCTCGCTTCATGACTTTAAAATAGGTACTAATACAAGCAATACACATGTCTAGTTGGGGACAATTTTTTCAGTGAAAAATAAATAAACAAACATGTCCTGGCTGGGTACGGTGGCTCATGCCTGTAATCCCAGCACTTTGGGAGGCGGAGGCGAGAGGGTTGTCTGAGTCTGGGGGTTTGAGACCAGTTGGGGCAATTTGGTGAGACCAAAAAATTAGCCAGGCATGGTGGTGCACACCTGTGGTTCCAGCTACATAGAAGGCTGAGACAGAAGGATCACCCGAGCCCAGTAGGTCGAGGCTGAGGTGGCCATGAGCATGCCACTGTACTCCAATCTGGGCAACAAAGTGAGACTCCTACTAAAAAAAAAGCCCCCAAAACATGTCCTGGCTGGTGGATGGAACTTGTAGGAGGATACGGAGTTGCTAGGGTGGGTTCTGAACTCTCCCCAATCTCCTCCTCTTGGTGAATGCTAAAAACCAAGACGATTCCTCAACCTGGGTCACCCTTCCATGCTCCCATACTCCTCACAGAATCCCTAAGGCTCCTAAGCTGTGCTGTTATGGAATCTGTGTTTTTCCTCTTTCTCAGCCAAGAGCTGCTCCCTGATGAGCTGGACATGTCGCGCCACATGTGGTAGAGCAGTGGAAGGTTCCATAACCTGTAGGTGGTCCCTCCCCAGTGGGCTTGTAATCACTTAGCAGATTCCAAAGGCTCATTATGTGAAACCCAAGCTGGGAGCCTCATCCCAGGTTTGCCTCTCCTATCTTGGCTGTCAGCGGGTGCTTGAATTGTTTAGAATTGTGTTGGAGGGAGATGGGACAGGACAAGGGCAGGAAGCTCTGTTTGCAACCTGCCCCTGCCCCCATTAATGTTGGCTCTCGAGGAGTCTCCTCTGACAGCCATGGCCTCACCCTTTGGGAGCACCTGCTGTGGGCTCACCACCTTGTGGTGCTCCGGGTGCAGGCATTTGACTTGGGCTGTGAGCTGTGAGGAGCTGTGAGGTAAAGGGGGAACTCAATAGGGAACAACTATTTTCCAACTCATTCCCAATATCAGAATTGAACTTGAAATGAGTCCAGATGTCTTATTGTACCGTTCCTTTCCGACTTCCTTCCATAAAGAGGGACCAAACACTTCCTAAACCCAGGGCGGGTACTGTGGGGCGCTTCAAAGAGTTATCACATCCTCATCCTGCCTTAAGGAGTGACAGTATGGAGAGAGGGTGGCGATAGTCCTCTCTCCATTTGTCCTTTTATGTATTGGGTCCATCGTGGGTCACTGAGCCCCTCCTTGTGCTCTCAGGTATACGTGGATGTTTTTGACGGGACAGGGAGGACTGAGGCTGAAGGGATTCTGTTTCCAGACTTCCACTCCCTTCTTGGGGGCTGCTGCAAACAGGGGCTATCAAGATAGGAGAACGTAGCCACTGCCCTGGCTTGAGAACTGCTCAAGGCCTAGTGCACAGAGCACTGTATACGAGGCAGACTCTGGTATGTGTCTTTATGAGGCAGAGAAAGTAAACTGGCAGTTTATAGGAGGCAAGGGTCACTGCCAGCTAGGGGCTCCCAAGAGGGCTTCCTGGAGAAGGCTGTGAACTGTGCCTGGAGGGATGAGGGTAGAATCCCTGTAATTGAAGATGGGAGGAGATAATTATAGGTGCTGGCAATGTGTGAGAAGACCCATGGAAAGGCTGGTAAAGCAGGATGTGTTCAGGGAACAAGTTCATTAGAAATTAACCAGAAGAGGCTGGGCATAGTGGTTCATGCCTGTAATCCCAGCACTTTGGGAGGCCAAGGCAGGAGGATTGCTTGAGCCCAGGAGTTTAAGACCAGCCTGGGCAACATAGTAAAACCTCATCCCTACAAAATAATTTTTTTAAAAATTGGCTGGGTGTGGTGGTGCACGCTTGCAGTCCCAGCTACTCAGGAGACTGAGGCAGGAGAATCGCTTGAGTCCAGGAATTTGAGGCTGCAGTGAGCCGTGATCATGCCACTGCACTCCAGCCTAGGTGACAGAGTGAGACCCCAACTCAAAAAAGAAAAAAAGAAGGCCAGGCGCAGTGGTTTACACCCATAATCCCAGCATTGCCTGAGCCCAGGGATTTGAGACCAGCCTGGCAACTTGGAGAGACCTCATCTCTACAATAAAAATTTTTTTAAAATAGCCAGCTATGGTGACATGCGTCTATGGTTCCAGCTACTTGGAAGGCTGAGGTGGAAGGATTGCCTGAACCTAGCAGGTCAAGCCACATTGCACTCCAGCCTGGGCAACAGAGACTTTAACTCAAAAAAAAAAAACAAAAACAACAAGCCGGACGTGGCAGTACGCGCCTGTAGTTCCAGCTACTTGGAAGGCTGAGGTGGAAGGATCGCCGGAGCCCAGCAGGTCGAGTCTGCAGTGGCCGGGAGCGGCCACTGCACTCCAGTCTGGGCAACAGAGTGAGACTTCAACTCAAAAAAAAAAAATGAAAGAAAAGAAAAAAATGAAGAGATGACCCTCCTCTACTGAATAGCTATGTAGTCTTGGCTAAGTTACATAACCTCTCTGGGCTTTATTGCTTTGTATATATGATGAGGACAAGACAGACAGCACCTATGAAGTCCCTTTTATTCCTTCTTTCCTTCATAAAGTCGTGAATAAGACAAAGTCCCTGTCCTCATGGGATAGGGAAGAAGACAATAAACAATAAACAGGACAGATGGTGCTAAATGCCTTGGAGAAAAATTAACTAGGGAAGGAAGTGGAGAATGGGGAGGGGTGGCATAGCATTTAAAATGGGACATCAGGGAAGTTCTCACTGATAAAACGGCAATTGATCAACAACCCAAAGGAGGTAAAAGAGGCAGCTGTGTGGATATCTGGGGAAGAGCTGTCTTCTGGACAGAGGGAACAGTGAGTGCAAGGCCCCGGATTGCACTCTTGATGTGTTCAGGGCCCAGCAAGGGAAAGTATGGCTGGGATGGAGAGGGGTAGATCTCCACGGAAACTGGCTCTAGAAGGACATATAAAGCTAGTCCTCTTCTTGTCAGGGTAAGTTTCATAGTGCAATCAGAAACAACTTGATGGGGCTGGTTGGCAGGAAGCACTCTCAATGCTAGCATCAGCAGCTGGCAGAGGGCCTGAGGTGCCTGGTGCACCTGGGGGTAATGGTTGACTGTGCCAGTTGCCTGACAGCAGGGATGCCCAGGAGTTCCCACCTCTGACCCAGAGGGCTTTGCGGCTCTCTTTGGAGCACGGTGCTGGCCCCACACTGCTGCTAACACCACTATTCTCACCACTGGACAGTAACCCTGTGCTGAATCTTCAGTAAGGTGATAGTACAGAGTGGAGAGAATGCATTGAACGCATTGCAACCTGCTCCCCCCCATTAACTTTGAATGCATTGCAACCCACCCCCGCCCCCCTCTACGTTGGCCCTGGAGGAGTCTCCTCTGACAGCCATGGCCTCACCCTCTGTGGGTGGAGCACCTGCTGTGGGCCCGCCAGCCTTGTGGGCTCCAGGTGCAGGCATTTGACTTGGGCCTAACCTTTCCTTTGGGGAGCAGGGGCTGTGAGGTAAAGGGGGGACTCAATAGGGAACAACTATTTTCCAACCTGTTCCCAATATCAGAATTGAACTTGAAATGAGTCCAGATGTCTTATTGTACCATTCCTTTCCGACTGCCTTCCATAAAGAAGGACCAAACACTTTTTTGGTGTCTTTTTTGGCGTCTTTTTTTCAGATAGAGTCTTGCTATGTTGCCCAGACTGGAGAGCAGTCTCATGATCATGGCTTACTACAACCTTAAACTCCTGGCCTCAAGTGATCCTTCTGCCGTAGCCTCCCAGGTAGCTGGGATTACAGGTGTGTGCCACCACGTCCGGCTACTGTTTTGGTTATTTTTTCTGTAGAGACTGGGTCTCACTATGCTGCCCAGGCTGCATTTGATATCTTTTTTTTTTTTTTAGTTGGAGTCTCACTCTGTCACCCAGGTTGGAGTGCAGCGGCAAGCTCACGGCCACCACAGCCTCGACCTGCTGGGCTTAGGTGATACTTCTGCCTCAGTCTTCCAAGTAACTGGAACTACAGATGCATGCCACCATGCCCGGCTAGAATGGCACTCACCAGTGATATTTAGTTCAGTTGTAGATGCAGATTGTGTGGACCAAGATTTGTGCCCATCATGATGCCCACTGGTCCCTTGCCAAGGGTCTTGAATTCCTGGGCTGAACCATTCTAAACAGGTGAGGTTGGGTTGCTTCTCACTATCTCCAGTACAAGGCTCCCTCGACTGACAGGAGGCATCAGTCACCCACTCGTTCATCTGATTACGCTGGCAGCTCTGCCCTCATCTGGAAAGAATGAAGGCAGGAAGTCACCACGGTTCCCTAATGCAAACCATTTGTGTAGTCGGACAGCAACTGCCTGTGATGTAATGTTCCAGCGTCTTTCTCAAGAGGCCAGTGGCCAGTGTGGACAGGGCAGGGCATTCTGCAGAAAAGGGACATTTCCGGTCACATTGGACCTATTCTCCTATAACCATTCCTGAACACCCTTGGGAAGCTGGGTTTGATCCCCTTACGGTTCCCTGCAGATGGACTATGTATGTGTGTAGGAGGTCAGTGTTTTAGAAATTCCAACTGGACACGTTTGACGCCGTCTGAATTTCTTACAGGTCATGGCCCAAATGCAGTAAAAGATTTGGTACACCAAAGAATATTGAAAGGAAATTTCCACAGTTATTATCCTGCTTCAGCGAATTGTCAGTTTCTTGAGGTCAGAGGTGTTTACAATGGCTTTGAACTCTATGACCTGACACAGTGTGAGGCCCCTAGGAGGTAGATATACAGTTTTATCTCAGTTCTCTTCCCAGTCTCTCTTCCCTCTGTGTGTCTCCTGACTCTCTGCCATCTAGCCACACCAGTCGTCTGTCTGTCCCTCATAGACTGCCAAGCACTCCCCTGCCACAGGACCTTGGCACATGCTGTTCCCTAAGGCCAGAGTGGTCTTCCCTCTTTTCTTTGCCTAGCTAACATTTATCACGTCTGACCTCTGAGCTCAGTCATCACATGCTCAGGGAAGTTGGTTGCCCTGACTAGGTCGGTTCCCCTTATACAAATTCTCATTATATTTTGTAACTCTCTTTGTTTCATCTGACACAGTTGTCATTTTACACTTTTCCTTTTCTTTAAAAGAAAAAATTATACATTGAAATAGAGACAAAGTCTTGCTATGTTGCCCAGTCTGGTCTTGAATTCCTGGGCTCAAGCGATCCTCCCATCTTGACCTCCCAAAATGCTGGAATTACAGGCATGAGCCACCACACCTGGTTGATTTTACACTTTTTCATGTGAATCTTTGATTGGTGTCTGTCTCCCTCTCCACACAGTCATCTTCATGAGGCACTGGCTAGGGATAGAATGATTACATCAACATGGTACTGTATACCAAATGTTGAACGACCCTGAAAAATAGATATTATCCTCCTTTTACAGATCAGTAAACTGAGGCCTAGAGATGAAAGGAGACTTGCTCAAAGTCACACGGTGGTAAGGGCCAGAGGCAGGCTTTGATTCCAGTTTTTCTGACTTACCCTCCAGCATTCTTTCTACCTGTGTTGCCAGCTACATGTGTCCTGGTTGACTGGAGGATTAACCCGAGTATGTGGGATGGACAGCATCAGCCTTGCGTGTAAATTTATAGACAGAGGGGTTGTTGTTCTCATGTGAATTAGCAGAATCTTTGCCCAAGATAGGAGACTGCTGGGGTTCAGCTCCCGGCCAGCCCCTCACTGCTGTAGCTGGGGGCAACATTTTCCCCTTGAGATAACAAGCTGTCCCAGTCCTTGGGCGTCTCCCAGCCCTGCCGGGCCATGAACTCTGGGGGTGACGAAGCAGGCATTTCCTGGGCTCCCCTGTTGTACACCTCTCTGTGATGTGATTTCTAGAGCTGGCCACATGCACACCAACTGCACTTCGGGAAATCGCCCCAGGTCCCGGTTCACAGAATTGCCGGGAAAATGACAGCACTGGGTCCACATGAAAGGCATTCTTGGAAAATGTCTCTCCACCAACCCTCTCTCCCCAGCTGGAGAACCCCGTGCTGTGAATTGCTGCAGCGATTGCTGGGATCACTCGGAGAGGAGGGAGCTGGGTCTTGTTTCCTTATTGCTCCAATGTGTGCAGAATCAATTCCATTCTCTGGTAATTTCCCTTCTCCCCCCTCTTGTGGAATGAAGATGCTCGGGGAAGTGGAAGCAGCAGACGTGGGGCCTCGGGTACCATGAACTTTCCCCTGCAAAGCTCCCCTGCCACATTCCAGACCCCTTAACAAGGATGGGGTGGGGGGAAGGGACTGTGGGTCTGGGTTGTAGATGTTCCCCCTTGCACTGAGTCTCCAGGAAATAGACAAAGAAGCAACAAAGAAGCGGTTGC
This sequence comes from Tarsius wallacei, assembly GCA_963574415.1. Classification (NCBI taxonomy): domain Eukaryota; kingdom Metazoa; phylum Chordata; class Mammalia; order Primates; family Tarsiidae; genus Tarsius; species Tarsius wallacei. The sequence continues at coordinate 4,466 of CAUYQG010301371.1, read as the reverse complement.
TCCTTGTCTCTTGCACGTCCCAGAAATTATGGTCACGGTCGATATTATTTTTTAGCTGGAGCCTCACTCTATTGCCCAGACTGGAGGGCAGTGGCACCATCATGGCTCATCACAGCCTCAGCCTCCCGGGCTCAGGCAGTCAGTCCTTCTGCCTCAGCCTCCTGGGACTACGGGCGCTTGTCACCATGCCCAGCTAACTTCTTTATTTTATTTTTATTTTTATATATTTTTTGAGTTTAAGTCTCACTCAGTCGCCCAGACTGGAGTGCAGTGGCCGCTCCCGGCCACCGCAGCCTCGACCTGCTGGGCTCCGGTGATCCTTCCACCTCTGCCTTCTGAGTAGCCGGAACTACAGGTGCGCACTACCACGCCCGGCTGATTTTTTGATTTATTGTAGAGATGAGGTCTCGCCAAGTTGCCCAGACAGGTCTCGAACCCGTGGGCTCAGGCAATCCACTCACCTTGGCCTCCCAAAGCGTGGGATTACAGGCTGAGCCACCGAGACCCGCCAACTTCTTTATTTTTTGTAGAGAAGAGGTCTCGCTATGTTGCCCAGGCTGGTCTTGAATTCCTAGACTCAAGCAATTCTCTTGCTTCGGTCTCCCAAACCACTGGGATTACAGGCATGAGCCACCATGCCCAGGCTTGTTTAATTTTAATTAATTTTAAGTTAAATAGCCACATGGGGCTGGTTAGTGACTGTCACATTGGACACTGCGGTGCTAGAGTTTTGCTACTCAAAGTGTGGTCCAGACTAGTGACATCAGCATCACCTGAGAGCTTATTAGAGCCAAACTCCACCCCAGACCCTTAGAATCAGACTCATTTTAACAAGATCCCTGGGTGACTCCTATGCACATTAACATGTGAGAAGTGTTGTTCTGGCACACAGCCAGGAACAAAGGAGCAGGAGGTAAAAAATAATAACAACAGAAAAGAAGAAAAAAAGGTTTGTGGACAGAGAGAACAGCTATTGCCAAGCCTCTGTACCTTTCTCATAGAATGAATTCCCTCTGCAGTCATTTGGGGCACACTCATGCTTAGCTTGGACACTGTTCTGACAGTTTTGACTCTGGGATTTTATCTAGAAGCAGCAACAGATTGAAAGCAGCTAGAAGTGCAATCAGAGCGTCTTTACCACCACTGCAAAGTGTTCTATGAGTGTCCAAATGACGATCACCCAGGCCATCTCGGGAGGCAAGTTCTGAGCGTCCCTCAAGGCTGCACTAGAATCTCTTTACTTGAGTTCTGCAAGCCAGGGCAGCATTCCAGAACTTCATTTTTAAATACATGTTAGTGTCTGGTGCGTGTAATGAAACACATGCTACATACCGATGAAATTTAATGTTGAAGCTAAATAATAAAAGGTTTTCTTTATGGGCAAATTTTACATCTCCCTGTAGGGATGTTAGCACGCACGCCCTTCCCACATCTCCTGGGTCTGATGTGAAGCCAGTTTGTCTACCCTTGATATCACAGGGGAAATATGGGGGGGAAGGGAGGGGGGAATGGGGGAAGAGGAGGGTTTCTACTTACTAGCCTGTGGTACAGCGTAGTGGAATGGCAATTTTACTGGGATTTTGAGTGTGAGGACAGTAGAAGGTGTTACACAGGACGTTCTTTCTGACCTCTGCCAAGTCTCCCGTGAGTGATGTGGGAAAGATAGGGGGGACTGTGTTTGAGAACCTTTTTTTTTTTTTTTTTGAGTTGGGGTCTCATTCTGTCATCCAGACTGGAGTGCAGTGACACAATCGTAGCTCACCACAGCCTTGACTTCCTGGGGTCAGGTGATCCTTTTACCTTAGCCTCCCGAGTAGCTGGCACTACAGGTGCAGGCCACCAGGCCTGGCTAATCTTTGTTTTGATTTTTTGTAGAGACGAGGTCTCAGTATGTTGCCCAAGCTGGTTTCCAACTTCTAGGTTCAAGCAATCCTCTAGCTCCTCCACAAGTGCTGGGATTACAGGCATGAGTCACTGTGTCTGACTTTAGAACTTTTTCTTTCTTTCTTCCTTCTTTCTTCTTTTTGACTCTAAAGAGGCTACAGATATTTATGATTAAGTTTGAAAGGGTCCCCAACCCTTACAGACTTTACTCTTATAAGCTTGCTCTTTCATTTAGGAGTCAATCAACATTGATTGACCTCCTACCATGAACTAGCTACTATTTTAGGTGCAGGGATTTTGTAGTTCCAGCTACTTGGAAGGCTGAGGCGGAAGGATCCCTGGAGCCCAGCAGGTCGAGGCTGCGGTGGCCAGGAGCGTGCCACTGCACTCCAGTCTGGGTGACAGAGTGAGACTTCAACTCAAAGTAATAATAATAATAATAATAACAATAATTTTATGTTAAGTCTTGAAATAATATTTTTATAATTGGGTTTAATAAAATATTTTATTCAAATTAATGAGACTCCATCTCAAAAAAAAAAAGTAAAAGTATGAAACAAATCAGAGACCTTGTCCTCAAGGAGCTTGCATTCCAGTGGGGCATAAACATGTTTGCAAGTAATTTCAGGAACTAAGAAGGGCTTTACAGACCATAGAACTGGAGGTGAGGCCTGGCGGTAACCAGAGAGGGCTTCTTAGAGGGAAGTCCTGAGAGGAAGCAGAAGGAGGCAGCCACTGCGGGTCTGGGGGAAGGGCATGCTCAGGAGAAGCGCCTAAGAGCATGTGTCACCGAATCATAAGGATGGGGAGTGAGATGGGGTGGAGAAGGGGAGAGAGGAAGACCTTGCAGGGTCATGGTAAGGTGGTGGGATTTATTCTGAGCAAAGCGGGAAACCACCGGGAAGGTTTGTGTCTCAAGCAGGAGTCCTATTGGCAAAGCTCATGCTGGCCGCCCTGTGGAGAAAGAACCGTGGCAATCCAGGGAAGAGGCTGTTGTGTCCAGGCGAGAGGTGATGGGAAGTGGGGGTGGAAACGGGGAGTCGTGGAAGTGGAAGGCCAGGCTGGGTTTAGCATATATCCTGAGCGTTTTTCTGATGGATTGGCTGTCTGCGTAAGGAACACAGAGACCCACTAATGTCCATCCATATTGCCACAGCCCCTAGAGAAGGGCATGGCAAAGGTTCAAGCGCCCCTGCACATTCCAGAACACATTACTGAGAGTCCCCTTGTCTTCTATGCACTCCCAGTAAGTAGCTTCAGGGAATCCTTGACTACCCTGCAGACTACCCCAAAGATATCAATCCCTATTTACTCCCTTCTTAACAGTCATAGGTTTGAACAATATAGTGTCAAAGTAATCATAAGTCTTGTGATTTGTATAACTTTTGTCATGCAGGATGTCTTGGGCCTTGTAAACTTCTTTATGCTAAATGTCACTATCTAAATGTAAAATGCGGCTGTAACTTGAGCTCTATACAATGCTCTGCTGGTCACATGGCTGATGTATAGGTACTGATAACTCTGGACTATAAAAGTGGACTGCGAGGTCTGAAGGGTGGGCAGAAACATTCTAGAAAGACCTGGAGTCCAGCTCTGCTCCCTGGACTCAAATTCAGAAGTAAATTTCTTTCTACCAGTTCCCTGCCGCTTTGGATGTATCGGTATCAAGAGAGAGCAGCCAAGTGTCGCTTAGACCATAACACAAGGGCTGAGCTCAGTTGTCTAAGCAAATGGGTGAATGGTGGTATCAAATGGGTGAACAGTGGCATCATCTGGAGAAGATCAGCACTTCTATAAGTTTGAGATGCCATTTAGATAACTAAGTGGAATAACATTTAGGAATTTGGATGAGAGTTTGGAGCTCTTGGAAAAAGATGGAGGTGGAAGATTTTTGAAATGGGATTTTTGGCACATAGAAAGTACTTGAAGTTGGAGCCGGGCTCGGTAGCTCAGCCTGTCATCCTGTGCCTTGGGAGGCTGAGGTGAGCGGATTGCCTGAGCCCGCGGGCTCGAGACCCATCTGGGCAACTTGGCGAGACTTCATCTCTACAATAAATCAAAAAATCAGCCGGGCGTGGTAGCGCGCGCCTGTCGTTCCAGCTACTTGGAAGGCTGAGGCGGAAGGATCGCCGGAGCCCAGCAGGTTGAGGCTGCGGTGGCCGGGAGTGGTCACTGCCCTCCAGTCTGGGCGACAGAGTGAGACTCCAACTCAAAAAAAAAAAAGAAAGAAAGTACTTGAAGCTACAGGACTGGGAACAGAGAACACCTAGGGAGGGTCTAGACACATACTTCAGAGAACTGAATGGGGAAGGAGGAGCCAGCAAAGGAGACTAGGGAAAATGACCAGAGGGGAGGAGGAAAAGCTGCTGGGAATGTGTGGCTCTGGGCTGGTTTAAGTCACTGGAGACCTTGGGAAGGGGCTTTTCAGAGTCAGGGTAGAGATAAGAGCCCAATTAGAGGGGGTGGAGGTATTGTATTTGGAAGGATACCAAAAAATGAGTAATAGCAATTGCCTCCAGAGAGGAAAACATTACTTTTCTTTTCTTTTTGGAGTTGGATCATACTCTGTTGCCCAGGCTGGA
>CAUYQG010301368.1:0-80452 GCA_963574415.1 Tarsius wallacei | reverse complement strand
TGGCTTTCTGACTTAAAAGAAAAATAATAGCCAAAGTCAACCTCCAGGCTCCAGGTTAGTCAAGGCTCCAGGTTAGCCTTCTTCATGGCCTCCCTCTCTCCTTCTCTGTCTCTCTCTCTCTCTTTCTCAGTCTCACTCTCTCATCCAGGCTAGAGTGTAATGGCACAATCACAGCTCACTACAACCTCGACCTCCGGGACTCAGGCAATCCTTCCACCTCAGCCTCCCGAGTAGCTGGAACTACAGGCATGCACCACCACACTTAGCTTCTTTATCTATTTATTTTTTATTTTTTGTAGAGACGAAATCTCGCTATGTTGTCTAGGCTGGTGTAGAACTCCTGGATTCAAGCAATTCTCCTTCCTTGATCTCCCAAAGTGCTAGGATTATAAGCATGAGCCACTATGCCCAGCCTGTTTTGTTTTTTGTTTTTATTTTATTTCTAAAGCTGTGCCATAAATTTCTAGTAGGTGCAGATGGTTACCTGCCACACCCACACCAGGTTTTCTTGTCTGTATAGCCAGACTCTGCTAGAGAGGTACACTAGGGTGGCTTAGCTTTGCTGCTAGTACTGATAACGTCTCGCTTCAGGTCATCTATGATGATCTTGTCCTATAAGTTCCAGATCTTGACGCTGGGGCTTGTAGCAGCACAGAGCCAGTAGCAACTGGGGCTGGAACACAGGGCATTGTGCCTTTCTGTGATGTCCCCACCATCTAGCATATGAAGGTACTTTCCTTTCCTGAGATCACCTATCATAGCCTAGTCTTCCTTACCTCCACAGGCACAGAGGTCTCCATCTCTAGGGTTTTAGTCACAGTGTTCAGAGAGCCTGTGTGGTTGGTCTTCAGCTTGCAGTTAGCCAGATTCTAAACCTTGACCAGCTTGTCCCAGCCACAGTAGACGCTGATAGGATTCCTGCTGTTGGGCGCAAAGCGGACACTTGACACCCACTCTGAGTGGCACTCATGCTGGACAGCGTATTTGCTTACTCCCAGTGTGTTCATTCCACAGCTGATGACGATCTGTCAGGGGATATCCAACACATCCTTGATATGGCCTACAACTTGTGGTGGTACCAACTGTGGGATCCCAGAGGCGAAGGGTTTCATCCCAGGAGCCTGAGAGGGCAAACTGGTCATCCAAGAAGATGACCACATCACTAACAACGTCAGAGTGACACCACAGAACATAATCTTATCCCTGGTCAGCTTCCACGTGGTGATGGTCTTGTCTTGAAAGGCAGACAGTATCATGTTTGGAAACTGTGAGTAGTAGTGATCTTGGACACTCAGCCATTGTGGCCCTTGAGGGTGCCACAAGGGGTCATCTTAGTCCTAGTGGTGGCAAGTATAGCACCAGATAGCTTAAAGAGATGAGTGCTGCTGTGGGGCCCTGCAGAGGGGGCAAAAATGAGTTTGGCAATATCTTTTTTTTTTTTGAGTCAAAGTCTCACTCCATCGCCTGGGCTGGAGTAGTAGTGGCACACTCATGGGCAACCCAGCATCGACCTACTGGGCTCTGGCGATCCTTCCACCTCAACCTTCCAAGTAGCCGGAACCACAGGCACGCACTACCACGCCCAGCTAATTATTTACTGTAGAGATGAGGTCTTGCCAAGTTGCCCAGGCTGGTCGCAAACCCACAGGCTCAGGCAATCCACTTTCCTAGGCTTCACAAAGTGCTGGGATTACAGGCTGAGCCACTGAGCCTGGCCTGACTTTGGAAATTTCTAAGAAGGAAGTCAAATTCACTTGGGATGGGTAAATCTATTACGATACCTTCCATGAACTAGAGAAGAAAATTCTGCTGGAGATCTGGGCTCAGGTCACTTTTGTTTTACACAAGCTGCTTCTTCAGGGTAAGATAATTTCTCAACAACCTGAAGTCATCACACACTTTTGTTCTCTCATTTATGTTAGGAAAAAGAGGTAAAGTATGATTTACTAGATCATCTCTTCCTCCCTGTTCCCAACCCCTGTATTTGTAGGGACCCTGGCTTTTATGGGAGCATGTCGGTGATGGGAGCATGTCGGTGATTGGCACACACCCTCTCCCTCTGCTGGAGGGGGCTTATGATGACACGTAACCAAAATAAAAAGGGAAGCCGGGCTCGGTGGCTCAACCTGTAATCCCGCGCTTTGGGAGGCTGAGGTGAGTGGATTGCCTGAGCCCGCGGGTTCGAGACCTGCCTGGGCAACTAGGCGAGACCTCATCTCTACAATTAAAAAAAAAAAAAAAATCAGCCAGGCATGGTAGTGTGTGTCTGTAATTCCGGCTACTCAGAAGGCTGAGGCGGAAGGATCGCCGGAGCCCAGTGGGGCGAGGCTGCAGTGGCCGGGAGCGGCCACTGCATTCCAGTCTGGGCAACAGAGTGAGACTCCAACTGAAAATAATAATAATAATAACAATAAAAATAAAAAGGGAAAAAGACAAAAAGTAAATAAAACCTGAGGCCGGGGTTGGTGGCTCAGTCTGTAATCCCAGCACTTTGGGAGGCCTAGGCGAGTGGATTGCCTGAGCCTACGGTTTGAGACCAGCCCGGGTAACTTGGTGGGACCTCGTCTCTACAATAAATAAAAAAAATTAGCCAGCCTTGGTAGCGCACACCTGTAGTTCTGGCTACTTGGAAGACTGAGGCTGAAGCATTGCTGGAATCCAGCAGGCCGACACTGGGGTGGCCGTGAGCATGCCACTGTGCCCCAGCCTGGGCAACAGAGTGAGACTCCAACTCAAAAAAAAAAACACCAAAAAAACAAGAACAAAACCTGAGACATGGACTTACCAGACAATGGAAGGAAAATGTAGAGGCTAAATGTAATTTAAGAAAGAGTTTTGAAAGAGATAAAATGTGAAAATCACCATGCTGCTTTGAATACATTTGAATTACACTTTTTTTTTAAAGTTGTTCTGTTGCTCAGGCTTGAGTGCAGTGACTTGATTATAGCTCACTGTAACCTTGAACTTCTGGGCTCAAGGGATCCTTCTGCCTCAGCCTCCCCGGTAGCTAGGATTACAGGTATGTGCCACCATGCCTGGCTAACTTTTAAAAAATGTTTGTAGAGATAGGAGTCTTTCTATGTTGCCCAGATTGGTCTTGAATTTCTGGCCTCAAGTGATCCTCCTACCTCAGCCTCCCAAAGTACTGAGATTACAGGCGTGAGGCATCACACCCACCTGAATTGCATTTTGTTTGCCTCATTTGTCTTATTCTTAGACATTTTCTACTGAAAACATGGACGGAGCATTCTATTATACAAGGGGAACTGCCCCCAAACCATAATTTATTTATTAAAAATATGTATTTATTCTTGAATGTTTAAACTTCAGTCAGTACTTTCTTTTTTTTTTTTTTAGTTGGAGTCTCACTCAGTCGCCCAGACTGGAGTGCAGTGGACGCTCCCGGTCACCGCAGCCTCGACCCGCTGGGCTCCGGCGATCCTTCCGCCTCAGCCTTCTGAGTAGCCGGAATTACAGGCATGTGCTACCACGCCCGGCTGATTTTTTTGATTTATTGTAGAGAGGAGGTCTCGCCAAGTTGCCCAGGCGGGTCTTGAACCCGTGGGCTCAGGCAATCCACTCACCTCAGCCTCCCAAAGCGCGGGATTACAGGCTGAGCCACCGAGCCCGGCTCAGTCAGTACTTTCAAAGTACTCTTCATTTGATGGAGATGTACCTATTGAGATGCTTTTTCCACTGCTCAAAACAATTTTGGAACTTGTCAATTTTGATGCCTTTTATTGCTTCTGCTGTTTTTCATTCCATCTCTTCCACATCAGCAAAACGTTCCCCTTTGAGGACTTTTTTCACCTGGGGAAACCAAAAAAAAAAAGTCACTTGGGATGAAATGGGGTAAATAGAGAAGGTGAGGCACAGGTCATGCCATTGTGGGTCAAAAACTGCGAAACACTCAGTGCGATGTGGGCAAGTGTACTCGTAATCACCCATCATGAAATAGGCAAATGCATTGAAAGAATCTTCAAAAAAAAATTCACTGAGACTGAATGCAGTCTCTCACAACAATGCTAGCTGGTACATTGATGTTGCTGGGTTCCTAGAACACTTACCTAGTGAGGAAAGCCTGTACTACAAGGGACCCACCATCTAAAAGATAATTCCGGCTTTTGGAGGGTCCCCCTGTATTTTTCCATTTATCAGACATACAGTTGAATTTTAGAGAATTACTGCTCATAATTGAGAACAAATCAACCTGGGGCTATCCTTTGGCTTAGCAAGTGTTTTTATTCTGAAATTAAATACTAATGTCTCATTGGTATTGCACAGAAATCTAGAGATTGTCGCCTTTCATATCTCTAATAGTTCCTGTACAGTGAACTAACAGTAGAAGATAAGTCACTGACAGGTTGTTTCTCTATATTCAAGGCAAGTTAGTCCAATTGCAGTCAGTCCCTGGGCTTGGGTTCCATACTGGTTGGTAAGGTACTCACTAGCCCTGGGGTATGTGTTCAAACACAGAGAACAAGCCAGATTCGCTTCATAGTCTACAGGGTGGCATGCCGTTTGGCTTTTCTTTCCATGTAGAAAGACTAAGAGTCAGTCAATTTTGTTCACTTCCTTCCGTGATGAGACATTGGGGAATTTAGTTAACTTGAGGCAAGAGACTAACCAGCTGTGTTAGTGTTCTATGGCTACTGTAAAAAATTACCACAAACCGGGTGGCTTAAAGCTACACAAATTTAGTATCTTACAATTCTGTCTGTCAGTCAGTCGCACTGTTCTAAAATCAAGGTGCTGTTGCCAGGGCTTTGTTCCTTTTCGGAGGCTCCTTTGTTGTTGCTTTTGCTCATTTGAGTTGTTTGCAGAACTCAGTTTCTTGTGGTTGTTGGACTGAGGTCTCCATTTCCTTCCTCCTCTCTAAAACCAGCAGCAGCTGATTGAATCCCTCTCATATGTCAAGCTTCTCTCTCTTTCGCTTTCCTCTCATCTCTCTGATCCATCTGCCTTCTACTTCCACTTTTAAGAACCCGCGTGATTAGATTAGGCCCACCCAGATAATCCAGGATAATCTCCCCCATCTTAAGATCTGTAACCTTAATCACATCTGCAAAGTCCCTTTTGCCATGCAAGGTAACATACTCACTGGCTCTGGATATGAGGGCATGGGCATGGGTGGAGGCAGGGAGTCATTATTCTGCCTACTACCCCCAGCCTTATAGGAGAGTCCCATAACCAGCCTCACAGTCCCTGGAATGAATGAACATGATGAGATGGGACAGGTGGTGTAGTCCTTTTGCTCACATTGACAGTAACCCAGGACATGGCACAGGGTTAGGGCACGGGCCCCAGAGCACATGCCCTGGCTCTATTATTTACCAGCTGTGCACTCTTGGGAATGTCCAGAAGCTCCACTTTCCTCAGTCTGTAATACAAGGATAATGTTAGTGTCTACCTAATATGGTTGTTGAAATAAATGAGACACTCCATGATAAACACTTCAGAGAGTACCTAGCTTTATGAGTACTGAAGAAGTTTTAGATAATCTGAAAGACTCCTGGATAAATGAAGGCTGAGGTGGAAGGATCGTGGGAGCCCAGCAGGTCAATGCTGGAGTGACTGTGAGCGTGCTACTGCCCTCCAGCCTGGGCGACAGAGTGAGACTCCAACTCAAAAAAAAAAAAAAAAAAAAGGAAATGTCTACTGAGCACCTATTTTGTATTAGGCAATTTGTGTGTATGAAGGAGTTGAGAGTATGTTTTGATGGGGTTGGAGAGTGCCAGATGCCTGAGGATTAAGAGAGTAGGTTTTCCTAAGGTACAAAGTTGCGAAACAAAATTGTTTATTTTCTAGGTGAAATGGCTCATATTCTAGGTCTCTTGGATTACCCTGTTGCCAAGGGAAATGGACCCACCAGGCCTTCACAGATGTGGGTAAGAAACAGACCTAGAAAATCGTGTCAGGTCAATGTCAAGCTATTCTCTGACAGATACCAAGCTGATTCCGGCAGCTCTTTATCACTTAGCAGTCTCTTAATGCTTCCTGTCTCTCCTCAGTCTGACTTTCAACCTTTTTCGGATGAGTTTTGGCCTACACTCCACCAGCTCTTGGACATCAGTCATGCTGTGACCACACTGGTTGACTCAAGGACGTGTGTCTTCCTTTGACTATATAAATAACTTTTGCTTTATGATGAGCTCTGCCATGCAATTAGGAAAGAATCACTTGACCACATAGCCTTTTTGCCTTTTATCCAGGATAGTCTCTCTCAATGCTGGTGGAGACTTATAACTAGCTAGTACTGGGGGATTTAGCTTAAGGTTGAGGGGGACAGCCTTGTTTATTTTTTGTTGTTGTTGTTTTACATCTTGCTTCTTTTCTTTCTTTTTTTTTTTTTTTTTTTTTGAGTTGGAGTCTCATTCTGTTGCCCAGGCTGGAAGGCAGTGGCATACTCATAGCCACCACAGTGTCGACCTGCTGGGCTCCAGTGATCCTTCTATCTCTGGAAGAACGCTCTGGAAGAAAGCCTTCCAAGTAGCCAGAACTACAGGCGAGTGCTACCACATCCGGCTAATTTTTTATTTATTGTAGAGATGAGGTCTCGCCAAGTTGTCTGGGCTGGCCTCAAACTTGTGGGCTGAGGCAATCCACTAGCCTCGGCCTCCCAAAGTGCTGGGATTGCAGGTTGAGCCATCGAGCCTAGCCTACATCTTGGTTTCTAACAACTCTGTCTACCGCCATAACAGAAACACCCTGCAAAAAGTGAGAATGTGTTAGTCTAAAAAAAAATCATGATGTACAGTGTCTCACATAGCACCAGCTATTATATGTATCATCTTAACCAGCTTTGTAAAATGTACTGAAAGTCACAAAGTAAGTCTTTAATTTGATACTTTTGATGATCATTCTTAAGCATATAGTTTGGACATGGGAACCTCAATAGCTATAACCGTAATTTTTAATTTTGTACAATAGTAACTGAATTGATGTTTAACACAATATACTCTATATCACATGTATATTTAGTATAGTTGTAACCCAACACCCTGGCGCATGAAATGGATTAAAGGCGGAGTCTCCATTTCTGGATTCTTTGGGAATGTGATTAATTACAACTTGTGCCTTTATAATGTGGGAAAACCTTTATGCTTAGATTACTCAATATCAAGTCCAAAACTTTTATTTAATATTAAACAATGCCATGATTTGGACTAGATACAAATATCCTAAATAAAACACAAAATATCTAAATGCGAAATTAAGTTGAAGATGGGAAACCAATCTCGATAAACTAAACTAAAAAAAAAAAATATATATATATATATATATACACACACATATATATATATGCATGTATGTTTAATTTCAGAGTAATCTTTCTTTTTTTTAAGTTGGAGTCTCACTCTGTCACCCAGGCTGGAGTGCAGTGGCATACTCACAGTCACCGCAGCCTTGACCTGCTAGGCTCAGGTGATCCTTCTGCCTCAGCCTTCCAAGTAGCTGGAACTACAAGCATATGCCACCATGCCTGGCTAATTTTTTGATTTATTGTAGAGATGAGGCCTCACCAAATTGCCCAGGCTGGTCTTGAACCCGTGAGCTCAGGCAATCCTCTCACCTCGGCCTCCCAAAGTGCTGGGATTATAGGCATGAGCCACTGCACCTGGTCTAGAGTAATATTTTAAAATAAACTATTTTTACAGTTACCTCAAACCACTTTTCCAATTGGGTGTTTGTTGCTGTTATTTTGAGTCAGGGTCTCACTCTGTCATCCAGACTGGAGTGCAGTGGCACAGTAATGGCTTACCACAGCCTCAACCTCCTGGGTTCAGGCTATCCTTCTGCCTCAGCCTTCCAAGTAGCTGGAGCTACAGGTGAATGCCACCATGCCTGGCTAATTTTTTAATTTTATTTTTTGTGAGATGAGGTCTCCCTATGTTGCCCAGGCTGGTCTCAAACTCCTGGATTTAAGCAATCCTTTTGCCTCTGCCTTCCAAAGTGCTGGGATTACAGGCATTGAGCCACCCTGCCCAGATGCACTTTTCCAACTTATACTAATTCAGAGGAAAAATTTTTTAAAAGTCACCTTGGACTGAAGACCAGTATTAGTTTATATAGTATGATTTATTTTTATTTGCCTTAGAGTACATCTGCACTGACTGTAGAAAGTGGAAAGTTAAGCAACTATCTTAGGATTTTACTGGAAAAATTATGTCAATAATTACTTGGTGTAGACAGCCAGGCTATGACCTTTCAACATAGGAAAATTGGACATGGTTAGATTTTTCAGGGTGACTTAGTTCAAGACCAAGAAACAGTACTGATTTTGTCAAGTATAAAATAGATTCCAGAATGCACTCCTCTATACTTGAAGACCTTTCTCATTAATATTGAGCTTCATTATTTAGATATAATTTGTTAAAGACCTTACACTTATTTAAAGAAGGCCAATGAGTCACTGGTGTTTAATATTTACTCACTTAACAGCTATTTGCTGAGTACTAACAATCTTTCAGAGACTGAAGATACACCAGGAACCAAGATAGAATAGGTTCAAGCTGTATGAATCTCACAGTAGACAATAACCATAGCAACATTTTATATCTATCATTGAGAGTTTGAAATAAGCTTTAGCAACTTAACCTAGTAGTTACATTTTTCTCATCACTAAAGAAAAACTATTACCACCAGGTGCAGTGGCTCATGCCTGTAATCTTTGGAAGGCCAAGGTTGGAGGATGGTTTGAGTCCAGGAGTTTGAGACCAGCCTAGGCAATATAGTCAGACTTCATCTCCACAAAAATAAAAATTAAAAAATTAGCCCGACGTGGTGGTACAGGCCTATAGTCCCAGCTACCCAGGAGGCTGAGGTGGAAGAATCTCCTGAGCCCAGGAGGTCAAAGCTGCAGTGAACTGTGACTGTGTCACTGCACTCCAGTCTGGGCGACAGAGTGAGACTCTGACTCAATAAATAAAATAAAACAAAACAGAATAAAATAAAAAAAAACTATTATCAATAAACACTTCTAATTTGACCGTGTTTTATCATTTGTTCCCTCTTTGCCAGTCACCCTCTACTCTGTTAGCAGCAAATCCTTTTTAACTCTGTTAGCTTTTTTCTTCCCTTTTCCCCAAATTTGGGAGGAGTTGGGGGAGCAGCGGCTTGTTTCATGGTTGACTCATCATTTTGCTACATTATATAATCAATTCATAAATACTAACAGTGGAAAAGCTGAACAATGAAAAAAATGAACTATTTATCCTCACCTTGCAGTCTCCCAGTATTTCTCAGAAGTGTCAGTTGTGAAAGAGTCAAACCCAGGAGGAGTGGGAGAGTTAATCAATGACCTGACCGGGCCTCTGATGGTGATAATCTATTCTTATTCTATAAGGAGATACTGAACAATGTATAAATAGACATTTTATTGTTTTCCTCATGCAAAATGTGTTAGCAGTTAGCAGTTGTTTGTTATACCAATGATCTGACATCTGTGAACAATGAAATTCTGGCTTACCATCCCGCATGAGTAATTCTGAGGCCAGGAAGCCAGAGTAGCAGAGTAGGAGTCACCCCAGAATAACCCTGGCCTGTATCTCTGGGCAGCTGTGAAGTGAGCCAAGCTGTTTATCTATTCACTCATCTGTTTTACACACATCTATATGGTGGCTATGTTGTGCCAAACATTATGCTTAAAGATGAACAAGATTCACTTGCTGCCAAAAGAAATTTATGCATTTTTGCTCTCTCTAAAGTCAGCTTCCACAGTTTAGTTTTGGTTTTTTTAGAATTGTGTACAGGGGTGCCAGAAATTTATTTTTTTGACTTTTTTTTACCCTTATGTATTCCATATGTTCAGTATCTTACTATTCCTTGTTTTTCTTTCTTGATTTCTTCTTCTTATCAAAAACTATTCTTAATTAGTTACATGTTGGGAGGAAAACTGATAGTTAATTCATACTAAGATGTAAAAGACTACAATGGCTTAACTAATCTTCTACTCTTTCTCAGAGATCTTTATACTTTTAGAGGATGGTAGAACTACAGGTATTAGTGAAGCAATAGCAGAGATTTTTTTTTTCCTCTTAAGTGTATACAATTTTCCAAGATACACCATGCATGGATAAGGCCAGGCCTGATTCTGAGTCCTGAATGCTCTGTGCACTTTTAGATATAAGCCCTGGGAAAGCAAGCTAACTATTTTTTTTTTAGTACTATTATAATTAGACCAAAATCTTGTAGGCATTAGAGCACAATTTTTTAGCCTATAATTAAAGTTTTCATGGCTTTAAAAAGTTTATTATCCACTTATTCATCTAACAAATGCTTGTCGAATGCCTATAAAATGCCAGTCACACTGTGAAGCAAAAATAAACATTTCTATTGGCATTAATAACACAAAACATAAAATAGATATACATTTGACAAGGTATGCAATAGACTTATTTGAATAAGACTATATAACCTGTCTGAGGAACATAATCAACTAGGGACATATTTAATATTTATAAATACATTAATTCTCTCAAATAAACATATATATTTAACACAATCTCAACATTTGGGATTTGAAAAAAATGATTTTAAATTGCATGAGTAAGACTAAACATACCAGGCCAAGCACGGTGGCTTACACGGTGGCTTACATCCCAGCACTTTGGAGGCAGAGGCGAGAGGATTACCTGAGTCCAGGGGTTCGAGACCCCACGATACATAATTAAATTAGCTGGGTGTGATGGCATACGCCTGTAGTTCCAGGCCTTTGTACTCCAGCCTGGCAACAGAGTGAGACTCTGACACAAAAAAAAAAAAAAAAAAAAGCAAAGACTGGAACTTCAGCAGACAAAGTACCTGCCAGAGCCCTGATCTTGAACTTTCCAGCTGCCAGAATTGTGAGAAAATAATTTTTTTAAACAAATTACCCAATATAAGATATTTTGCTATAGCAGCACAAACAGACTAAGATAACATGTGGGAAAAGATGGAGGAGAAGGGCAAAAAAAACCAAACACACAATAATCCAAAAGTCAAAAAGCAAACCTGGAAAAATATGTATATGTATATGTATATTATATGTATGTATATGTATATTATAGACAGGGTTAATAACTTTATATATATGCAATTATCTAAGAAAAACATGAAAATTCTAAGAAAGTGAACAAAGTATGTGAATAGGAAAATTCACAAAATAAGAAACAAAAAATAGGAAAAACAGACAACATGCATGAGAAATATGTCCCATCTCACCTGTCATCAAAAACTTCTGATTAAATCAATGACAGAATCTTTTTGGTTGGTGGGTGAAAATAATAGAAAAATGAATAATACCCAAGGTTGATGAGAAAGCACAGAAAACATATGCAAAGATATTCTCCCTATCAACAATGTTTGTGAAACCAAAAGATTGGAAACAGCCTAAAAGCCCTTAAGTAGACAATTGACTAAATGCTAGGGGGTAGTCAAATGGGATAGTATAGAACAATTTAAAATGATGACAAATAGGATTAAGTAGTATAAAATCTGTTTATTATGTAAACTTTTATTAATTTATGAAACACCATATGTATTTTTTTTTTAGAATTGACAATGCAAATATATAAAGTAAATATTTAAGCCAGGTGCTGTGACTCATACCTGTAATTCCAGCACTTTGGGAGGCAGAGGTGAGAGGATTGCTTGAGGCCAGGAGTTGAAGACCTGCCTGGGCAACATAGTGAGGCCCCCATCTCTACAAAAAAACAATAGCAAAATTAGCCAGGCATGGTGGCATGTGCCTGTAGTCCCAGCTACTTGGAAGATTGAGGCAGGAGGATCATTTGAACCCACAAGTTTGAGGCTTCAGTGAGCTGTGATGGTGCTACTGTAATCCAGTCTGGGTGACAGACTGAGACCTTGTCAAAAAAAAATGTAAAAATTTAAAGTTTCCTTTATTTACCCACCAATCCTTCTTTCCATTTCATTCCCTGCTGTTAAACATTTGGTTTGTATCCTGCCAGATAATTTTCTGCACAAATAAAATCATATATCTGTGTGTCTAGGTATGGAGTTATATTTGTACCTACATATAAACATAAAGGACTTTTAAACAAAATGTGGGTCATATTATGTACATGTAATAGTAGCACTCAGTAACTATCTTTTTCATTCTACAGCATATCCAGGATATACTAATGTTGGGGCTTTTTTTTAGTCAGAGTCTCACTGTCTCCCAGGTTGGAGTGCAGTGGCATGCTCGGCTCAGGCGATTCTTCTGACTCAGCCTTCCAAGTGACTGGAACTACAGGTGAGAGCCACCACACCCAGCTAATTTTTTGATTTATTGTAGAGATGAGGTCTTGCCAAGTTGCCCAGGCTGGTCTTGAACTTGTGGACTCAGGCAGTCCTCTTGCCTCCACCTCCCAGAGTGCTGGGATTACAGGCCTGAACCACTGCATCCAGCTATGTATTAAGTTTTTTTTTAAAGGCTGTAAGACAGCATGTATAGCGTGCACCTGCTTGTAAAGTAGGGGCAAGTGTGTGTGTGTGTGTACAAAGCGAAAAGTTTGGGCAATAGATTCCTTAGTGAAGAGAATACAGGTGATTTTTGTTTTTTTCCTATATACTTTTTGGGGGGGATAGTCAGAGTCTCACTGTTGCCCAGGTTGGAGTGCAGTGGCTTCCTTATGGCTCACCCTCAACCTCCTGGGCTCAGGCAACTCTTCTGCCTCAGCCTCCCAAGTAGCTGGAACTACAGGTGTGTGCCACCACACCTGGATAATTTTTTGATTTTTTTAATGAGGAGAGGTCTCACTATGCTGCCCAGGCTGGTGTTGAACTCCGGGGCTCAAGCAAGCCTCCTGCCTCGGCCTACCAGAGTGCTGGAATTACAGATATGAGCCACTGCACCTGGCCTTACATATTCTTACAGCTTAACTTTTTAAACAAAGAATATGTGTTACTTTTTAAATTTTACTTTTACAACCAGAATAAAATGCGTTTTCATTGTAAAAAGAAAACAAAAAAACCCCCACGATATTACTGGAAACCCTATAGGACAGCATTGGACTGAGGTCTTACTCATAAATGATAGATGATTGCTCCTATGGCCTCCTGTCTCCAAATTTGCAAGTTTATTTTCATATTCAATATCTTTGTAAGTCAAAATATGAGCTACATAAAATATTTAAAGTGAATTATGACTAAGATTAGACTTTCTAGATGAGATGGTGCTCACATTTTTCTGGTTTTGTTGACTTAGTTATTTCTAATAAATCCAGCAATAACAGGACAAATCGAAGCCTCCACAAGGGGAAGAAATTAAAAACCACAATCATTGTGTTGCCATTTTTGTTATTGCCATAGGTGGTAGATTGATTTCCTTTTTGAATCCAGGGAGGTAAGCTATAAATGAGCCTCCCAAGGTGAACCAAGGGGGAAACACCTTCCCAACAAGCGTCAGCATTCTCTCCTGTCCATTTTGTCAGGCTGCGGGGCTGCAAGGAAAGTTTACCTGGTGTGTAGATTAAGTCCTGGCTACATTGGGGAGTTTATAGGGCACCTCCACAGCCCTTTCCATGCTCTTCTCTCCTCTGTGGAAAAGTACACTTCTACATTCACTGTCATTTTCTTTATACAATCTGCTTTTAGAAGAGGGTCTGAAATGTACCCACAAGTGCCACTTCGGCCCAGGGTATTTGTATCTGAACAGGGAAAGAACCTTAAGGCAAAGTTGGGGCTGGAATGACCAATTCTGTCACAGTCTCCAGAACTTGACTGAGACCTGAAGAGGAAATCCTCAAGCCAGTCTATATCTACATAGAGTCATGACTTTGTAGCTATAGTAAAATATTTTATTCCATACAATTCTTGCCCTGTGGATATGGAATTTTTTTTAATGCCTTTGTGGGAGTCTCTCCTACATGTATGGCCTTGTTTTTTATGCCTCTATTTCTTTTTCTTTTCTTTGAGTCAGTGTTTCATTCTGTCACCCAGGCTGGAGTAAAATGGCCCAATTGGGCTCATCACAACCTCAACTTCTGGGCTCAGACAATCCTTCTGCCTCAGCCTCCAAGTAGCTGGGACTACAGGCACGCAGCACTCAGCCAGCTATTTTTATTTTTTATTTTGTAGAAACAAGGTCTCACTATGTTGCCCAGGCTGGTCACCAGCTCCTGGACTCAAGCAATCCTCTCGTCTTGGCATCCCAAAGTACTGGGATTACAGGCGTGAGCTACTGTGCCCAGTTTGTGCCTCTATTTCTTTTTCTCTCTTCATTTTTCCTTTTCTCTTTATTTTTTTCCTCTTGACTGTTACTAATATATTTTAAAAGCCTGTTACTGATTGACTTTATCAAATAGTTATATTTTCTACACACTTCATGTGAAGAGTGAAACTCAGCTGTCACATATTTGGAGGTTTGTGATCAACTATATCTTATATTTCTTTATAGCACTTATCACTAATTGACATTGTATTATTCACATATTGGTTTATCTCTGTCAGTAGGATGTAAATGCCAGGCATGGTAGCTCATGCCTGTAATCCCAGCACTTTGGGCAGCCAAGGCAAGAGGATTGCCTGAGCCCAGGAGTTCGAGCCCAGTTTGGAAATCAATAAATTATGTTAGTAAATACAATTAGCTATTCATATAAAAATAATTTGAAGTTTAAACAACAATGTGGGTGTGCTTGATGGGTAATTAAAACATGTTTAAGTTTGTGTCTTGTTCATGAGTAATTAAAGCATGTTTAAGTTTGTGTCTTGTTCAAGAGAAGAAAAATAACACTGTATAAACTTGAGACTGGGTAGGAAAAATGTAGAGATAAATAGGCATGTTAAAAAACAGAAATACAGCAGCCATAAAAAAGAGTGAAATAATGTCCTTTGCAGCAACAAGAATGGAGCTGGAGATTATCAGCCTAAGTAAATTGACTCAGAAACAGAAAACTAAACACCACATGTTCGCACTCATACGTGGGAGCTAAACAGTCACAAAGATGGAAATAATAGACATTGGAGACACCAATAAGGGGAGAGGGAGGGCTAGGGTTCAGTGCACAATGTTCCCTATCTGGGGAATGGACCACTTGAGACCCAATCCCCACCATTACACAATTTGTCCATGTAATGAAGACACATGTTACCTCTGAATTTAACATAAAAATTAAAATACTGCTTAAAAATTATCAGCTATATGTAACAAACAAATTAAGCAAGGTTAAAAAAATACAATGTAGAACTTTAAAACTAACAAAGGAGGAAAAAAGAATATAGAAAATGTCATCAGTCCCAAAGAAGAGAGAAATGGAGTTTAGAAAGGAAAAGGGTAACAAAGAGAAGACCTATATTAGATGGTAGAAATAAATCTCAATATACCATGATGGCTATATGAGTTATGAGTTCATTGGATATAATTCATTTACTAAAAGATCAAAATCATCTCATCTGATTGACAAGCAGGCAAATAAAATTATATCTAGTTCAAGAGAAAATTGAAAATAAAAGTAAGAACAAATATAACAATCAAATACTAATGAAATGGCATCAAAATAAATGAAGGGGAAAATGATAGAATTAGGATGATGAACCAAATCTCAGTCAAGGGGGCAGAAACCTAATCTAACTAATAGATCAAGTTGGCCAAACAAAGTTAAATTAGTATGCTTGAGTGAATTGATATGAAACAAATAGAGCAGAGCTTCCCACATGATGCGCCATAAGATATGGATCCCCATAAGTTATACAGTGGGCAGGACAAGGCCTGGGTGGCCTCTGCACTGTGACAGATTAGACTGTATCAACATGAATCAAGCAAGAAAGTGGAGGAAATGGGAACTCATGAATTCCTGGTGGGACTCTAAAGTATTACAACCATTTGGACTGCTATTTGGCATTATCTAAGTTGGAGATATGCACACCCAGCAATTCTATTTATAGGTACATACCATAGAGAAACTTGTATGTGTGCATAAGTAGATATGAGCAAGTATATTCCTTGCAGCTTTGTGTTTTTTTTTTAAACCTGGGTAAAACTGAAAGTAACGGAAATGTACATCAACAGGAAAATGGATTTGCTAAAATAAAATTCTAAATAGCAGTCAAAATAAATGATACCATATATATATGGGCTAAATTAGGCCAGACGTGGTGGCTCACACTGTAATCCCAGCACTTTGGAAGGCCAAAATGAGAGGATTGTCTGAGCCCAAGGGTCCGAGACCAGCCTGGGCAACTTGGGAGACTCATCACTACAGTAAATCAAAATATTAGCTGGTGTGGTGGTACACGTCTGTTGTTTCAACTACTTGCAAGGCTAAGGCAGAAGGATCACCTGAGCCCAGCAGGTCGAGGCAACATTTAACATTTTTAAGCATTTGCAACAATGTATATATTATATATAGATACATACTAATGTGGTAAAAATATTAAAAACATAAAAAATGCATGGGAATAATATACAATAACATTTATACACTGATTCACCAAGAATGGGAGAGGGAGCTTTCCAATGCTTTAAAATAAATATATGAAGGGGGACCCCAAAAAAACCCTGAAATTGTTTTTGAGGGTGGACCCCTTGTAGTACAGGCTTCCCCAGTTAGGTAAGTGTTCTAAGAACCCATACACATCTGTGTCCCAGCTAGCATTGTTGTGAGAGGCTATTTTCGGCGTCAGTGAATTTTTATTTATTTATTTTTTTGAGAGTCAATGTTTTTGCCCATTTCATGATGGAGCATTTAGGAGCACACCTGCCTATAATATGCTGAGTGTTCAGCAGTTTTTGACCAAAAACAACATAAGCCCCATGCCCCACGCTCCCCATTCACCCAATCTTGCCCCAAGCGACATTCTTTTGTTTCTCCGATGGAAAAAAGTTTTCAAAGGGAAATATTTTGCAGATGTGGAAGAGATGAAACAAAAAACAGCAGAAGCACTAAAAGGCATCAAAATCGACGAGTTCAAAACCTATTTTGAGCAGTGGAAAAAGCATCTCAATAGGTGTATTGCATCAAACAGAGAGAGTATTTTGAAAGTGACCGAAATTTAAACATGTAAGAATAAATACACAGTTTTTTATAAACAAATTCCAGGTTTTGGGGGTACCCTTGTACTTAAAGAGTGAGTACTTATAGAGTAAGTATCATATTCTATAAACATAGGATATAGTAGCCTTACTAAGGCCAAGTTTATACAATTCTAAGAAAATAGTCTATAGTCACTAGAATGGTACACGTAGGTGTCTGCAATCAGTTTTCAGAACTGCTGCAGTTGTATCAACAAGGCAGTAATCTATATTCCTCGGGAAAACTGACAAATGGGAACCACATGCTGGTTTTAGCTGAATTGTCCTTCATTTTATTTGTCATTTATAAGTGAACTCAAGTGAAGTCAGGTTTGAATGACTTACATAGAATAAATCAGTTACACCTTTATTGACGGTTGTCACTGCAAGGTACTGCAGGAAATTCAAAATAAGTACAAAATAGTTTCCCTACTCTCAAAGACAGAGAGTTAGGAGTAGATTAAAACCTAATCCTAAAGGTGAAACAAACAGAGAACAATAAAATCATGTGTGGGCTAACTTGCATGTCATGTGTTATAAGAATTTAGAGAAGTTGGAGGTCAGAGTGGAGTCTGGTAGCAGTTGATGAAGCTTCGTGAAGTAAGTGAAATCTGAGCTGGGATTTTTTTTAGATGAGAAGAGTTTACTCTGGTGCAGACATGGACTTTAAAAGCAAGAATTTCCTTGAGCTATAATCTTATTCCACATCCGAGAAAGATGCGCTTCCATCAACCACTGGAATTGGATTCAAAGCTACTCAACCCATAAAACATTGGTCCAGTGGGGAACCCTGGAGTCGGGCAGCCAGTGCTCAGTTTTCCCTGCCCCAGCTCTTTATTTTTTTGTTTTTAAGTTGGAGTCTCACTCTGCCACCCAGGCTGGAGTGCAGTGGTTCACTGAAGTTTCACCACAGCCTCGACCACCTAGGCTCAGGTGATCCTTCCGTCTCAGCCTCCTGAGTAGCTGAGACTACAGGCACATGCCACCAGGCCCGATTAATTTGTTTTTGTAGAGACAGTGTCTAGCTTGTTGTCCAGTTGGTCTTGAACTCCTGAGCTCAGGCATTCCAAAATGGTGGGATTGCAAGTATGAGCCACTGTGCCTGGCCATGCCCAACTCTTTACTAGGTTGAAAACAGAAATTTTAATAAGGATCATGCCATCCCCTTTCTGCCCCTTAGTGTCTGGTTTAACGTATGCTAAGGAGCAGAAGCCCATTCCAATATGCAAAAGTGAAAAAGAGGTTTAGGAGACATGAACAGTCAGGATTCAAAGGGCCTGTGTATCGGAAAGTTAGGCTTGAATCCACTCTCTATGTCTCTCCCATCTCTGTCTTCCCTTTGTTTCTCTGTCTCCTGTCTTTGTTGTCTGACCTCCTCTGTTCACACATTTTGCATATAGCCCAAAATGTCAGCCTTGTTCTACAAAAATTTTAGATGCTTTGCTTTTGTACTGTCGATATATTCACATAAATGTGCAAAAAATAAATGAATAAAGAGCTTTGGAAAGAAATCTGAAAGCAACATAAAGGTCCATCAGTAAGGGACTACTTGGTTAAATTATGGTGTACTCATTCAATGATGTATATGGTAGACATTACCAGTGTTCACCAATATTTCTTTTCTTTCTTTCTTTCTTTTTCTTTTTGAGTCAGAGTCTCACTCTGTCACCCAGGCTGGAGTGCAGTGGCACGATCATGGCTCACTGCAGCCTCCAACTCCTAGGCTCAAGTGATCCTCCTGCCTCAGCCTCCCAAGTAATTGGAACTACAGGTGCATGCCATCACACCCAGCTAACTTTTTTATTTTTATTTTTGTAGAGGTGAGGTCTCACTATGTAGAGGCTGGTGTTGAACTTCTGACCTTAAGCGATCTTCTTGCCTTGGCTTCCCAAAGTGCTGGGATTATAGAAATGAGCCATTGTGCCCGGCCCACCAATATTTCTTGGTCCTTTCTCCTGAGCATGTGGGAGGAACACACATCCTTGTCTCTTTGAGGTTTTGCTTGCCAATGTGATTTGTTTTGGCCCCTGAAATTTGAGAAGCATTTTAGGAACCCTTTGAGCTTCCCTAGGTTCTCTTCTTTGACAACAATTGTAGGAACTCACATTGGGTTGTGAGATGCAAGCAGCCCAGACCACTGAACTATCAGAAGGAGAAATGCACACTTCACATGCACAAGACGTAAACTTGTGTTGTGTTAAGCCACTGATATTTTGATGGTGTTTATCACAGCATAACCTAGATTATTCGAATATGGAATGTTGTGCAGCATAAAACAAAGGAGGTAGATGTATATGTCCTGAGATGGAAAATATCCAGGATATATTAAGTAAGAACAATAACAAGGGACATAACTATATATATAATCTATTTGTAATTAAAAAAAAAAATTGACCGGGCACAGTGGTTCACTCCCAGCACTTTGGAGGCCAACATAGGAGAAATGCCTGAGCCCAGGGGTTCGAGACCAGCCAGGGCAACTTGGTGAGACCTCATCTCTACAATAAATACAAAAAATTATCCAGGTGTGGTGGCACGTGCCTGTAGTTCCAGCTACTTGGAAGGCTGAGGTGAAAGGATCACCTGAGTCCAGCAGGTCGAGGCTGCGGTGGCCGTGAGCATGCCACTGCACTCCAGCCTGGACGACAGAGTGAGACTCCAAAGCAAAAAAAAAGTTATCTATAGAGAAAGACTGGCCAGGTGCCATGGCTCACACCTGTAATCCCAGCACTTTGGGAGGCCAAGGTGAGAGGACCACTTGAGGTCAGGAGTTATAGGATAGCCTGGGACAGAGTGCAACCCCCGTCTCCACAAAAACACACAAAGTTAGCTGGGTGTGGTGGTGCACACCTGTAGTCCCACCTACTTGGGAGGCTGAGGTGGGAGAATTTCTCTCTCTCTCTTTTTTTTTTTTTTTTTTGAGTCAGGGTCTCACTCTATCACGCAGGCTGGAGTGCAGTGGAGCAGTCATGGGTCACCTGTAGCCTCGACATCCTGGGCTCAGATGATCTTTTCATCTTAGCCTCCTGAGTTATGTTGCCCAGGCTGATCTTGAACTCTTGGACTCAAGCAATCCTCCCACCTCAGTCTCCCACAGCGTGTGAGCCACTGTGCCAAGCCAGGAGGCTTTCTTGAACCCAGGAGTTTGACACTGCAGTGAGCTAGGATTGCGTCACTGCACTCCAGCTTGAGCAACATAACAAAAACTTGTCTCTACAAGAAATTTAAAAATTAGCCAGGCATAGTGGCATGTGCCTGTAGTCCCATCTACTTTGGAGGCTGAGGTGAGAGGATTACATGAGCTCAGGAGTTCAGAGCTGCAGAACTATGAACACACCACTGCTCTCCATTGTGGGAACCAGAGTGAGATCCCTTCTCAAGAAAAAAAGAAAAGAAAAAGAAAGACTGAGGAATTCTTCCAAATTAAAATAAACTGGAGAGGCTGACAACTAAATGCAATGTAAATCTTGGGTTGGATCCTGGATTAGAAAAAAAAGTTATTTTTCTTTTGTTACAAAAGATGCAAGTGGAGTAATTAATGACATTTTAATAGATGAGATAATAATATTACATTGATGTTAACTTCTTGATTTTTTTTTTTTTAGATTCAGGAGGTACATGTGCAGGTTTGTTCCATGGATATATTTGTATGGTGAGGTTTGGACTTCTAGTATATTTATCACCCAGATAGTGAACATTATACTCAATAGGTAATTTTTCAACTCTCACTTCTCTATATTTTTTGATTTTTTATAAATGTACTATGGTTACAAAGGAAAATGTCCTTGTTTTTATAAAGCACATGATGTATTCAGTGGTAAAGTGGAGTAATACTTGAAATCCAATCTCAAGTTGTTCAGAAAAAAAATACATAGAGAGAAAGGATGATAAAATAAATATTGTAAAATGAGAACATTTGGAGAATCTGGGTGAATCTGAAATTATTTCAAAACAAAAAACCAAAAATATTTTTATACATATGTATATATGCTTCTAAATACTTAGACTTTTAAAATTAAAAACAATAGAATACGATTTTCTCTGAGTAGGTATATGGTTAGACGAAACTGACTAAATTGTGCTATATCCACTTGATTCAATATTAAGCAGCATAGAATATTAGATACTTCAAAGAACGAGTGAACTTCCTATCAGTTGACTTGGAGAGATTTCCAATATGTATTTTTATAAGAAAAGGGAATGTAGGAAAATGTAGTCTTTTATTTTGTAAAGTGTGAGCAGAAAATCCCCATGTATGTAAGGATACATGCTAGGTTGTTAACATTTCTTTTTTCTTTTTTGAGTTGGAGTCTCACTCTGTTGCCCAGGCTAGAGTGCGGTAGCTCACTCACGGCTACCACAGCCTACACCGGCTGGGCTTAAGCGATCCTTTCGCCTCAGTCTTCCAAGTAGCTGGAACTACAGATGCACGCCACCACATGTGGCTTATTTTTTGTGATTTATTGTAGAGATGAGGTCTCACCAAGTTGCCCAGGCTGGTCTCAAACCCCCGGGCTCAGGCAATCCTCTCGCCTCGGCCTCTCAAATTGCTGGGATTATAGGCTGAGCCACCGTGCCTGGCTGATAGTTAACGTTTCTAGGAACGGGGGATGAGGTTAGAAGGGGGAGGGAAGTGGGGATAAGCAAGATGGGACATGAGCAGGACCGGGGAAGTGAGCAATAATTCTCTATTTGTCAAAAGCATAGCACCTGTTAGAGTAGGTCGATGCTTTGCAAATAAAACATTAAATTTGTGAAAGCTAGCATATATTTTTATATAGCTTTTATGGTTGTTTTCTAATTCTGGCAGAATGGATGTTTCACCTAAATTATAAATGCATGCTGTATTATTCAAGTTTAGCAATGCAAATTCTTTTCTGTACAAGATGAAATGAACAGAAGATTTTAATGTAGATATTGAAACAAGGCCAAGTCAGCAGTGCTTTTGAAACCTGGCAGGCTGCCTGTTGGTCATTATTTGGTATTCTTCCTCAAACAAATATCTCTGGAGAAATGGCATTCAAAAGTCAGAGGTAGATAATCTGTAAGATGAATATAATATTGGAAACTGTGAATGTATAGTTCACATAACCCCACTGTCATGAAAATAATGGTATATGTGGACAGATGTATGGAAATTAACAATCCACTTTTGCATATTAATAATATCTGACTTAGACTTTTTAAGCATAAAATTGCCTACTTTATTTATTCTCAGAGTTAGTCCTTTCATTGATTTGTATTAATTTTTCATATTCAAAGTTAGGAAAATTAACGTCTAGAAAGTTTACTTACTACTGAAAACAATGAGACTTTTAAGTAGTAAAACAGTGGGTACTAAGTTTTGCTTAGAAAAAGAAATTTATTGGCCGGGCTCAGTGGCTCAGACTGCAATCCTAGCATTTCGAGACGCTGAGGTGAGTGGATTGCCTGAGCTCGCGGGTTCGAGACCAGCCCGGGCAACTTGGCGAGACCTCATCTTTACTATAAATCAAAAAATTAGCCGGGCGTAGTAGTGCACACCTATAGTTCCGTCTACTTGGAAGGCTGAGGCAGAAGGATTGCTGGAACACAGTGGGTGGACGCTGGGGTCACCGTGAGTGTGCCACTGTACTCCAGACTGGGTGACAGAGTGAGACTCCAACTCAAAATAAATAAATAAATAAATTTATTGATAAGAATGTCTATGTGAGTGATGACTTTTAATGTATTTACTATCTTCATGGATATTTGCATTTGTAAAGGGAAAAAAGATTTAGGACAGAGGAATAATATTCTCAAATGGTATTTCTAACATTAATGAAAAATAAGAGTTTGGCCCCTAATGGGCAGGGAGCCTTCTACCGTACAAATAACTAGAACCAAGGAAAGTGGGCTCTGTTTCTGTCCACCTGGCTCCCTGCCCTTAAGCCAACTCCATCCCTCAGAGCCCACTAACTAACAAAGGCCATATTTAGATCCTCCCAGCTTGATTAGAACAATTACCAAAATCTCATTCATTTCAACCTGATCTTTTATGACTCCATCTCTTACTTGGAAAGTATAGTCTCTTTACCAGACTCCCCCAGTTCATTTCCACATCCCTTCCCCAAATTCTGATTCTGCTTGAGACCATCTAAATGCGGTGTTTGTACTTGGCCTCCGGGTGCAGTTTGACTTTCCACTCTCCCAAATGGTTTTGATCTGGACTCTCTCTTTCTCCTTTTCAGGATCCTTCATAGAGATAATAGACACATGGCTGAATGTCATATGGGGCAGGTGCAGTGGCTCGTGACTCAATCTTAGCTCCCTGGAAGGCCGAGGCCGAGGTGGGAAGATCGTTTGAGCCCAGGATCTCTTGAATCAACTTGGGCAACATAGTGAGACCTCCTTTTTAAAAGAAAATTTAAAAAATCAGCTGTATGTGGAGGAATGAGCCTGTAGTTCCAGCTTGGGAGGCTGACGTGGAAGGATAGCCTGAACCCAGGAAGTCAAGGCTGTGGTGAGCTGTGATGGTGCCACTGCACTCCAGCCTGCGCAATAGAGTGAGACTCTGACTCAAAAAAAAAAAAAAGTTTACAGGGGAAATAAAATTGTAATCTCAGGGTTGCTTGAAGAGTGTTGAATTAAAATGGAGCCTAAGCCGGGCTCGGTGGCTCAGCCTGTAATCCCGCGCTTTGGGAGGCTGAGGTGAGTGAATTGCCTGAGCCCGCGGGTTCATGACCCGCGTGGGCAACTTGGTGAGACCTCATCTCTACAATAAATCAAAAAAATTAGCCAGGCATGGTAGCGCGTGCCTGTAGCTCCAGCTACTTGGAAGGCTGAGGCGGAAGGATCACCGGAGCCCAGCAGGTTGGGGCTGTGGTGGCCGGGAGCGTGCCACTGCACTCCAGTCTGGGCGATGGAGTGAGACTCCAACTCAAAAAAATAAAAAAATAAAACTAAATAAAATAAAATGGAGCCTAAATGTAAAGCTTAAAGGCTCTATCAGAGTCTAAATGGAGTGATTGTAAAAGTTAACGGCCCTATCAGACCCATTCCATGGAAGTACTGCCAAGAAGATGGTAAAACTGGCTACTTGGTGTGTCCCCAGGATTGGAGACTTGGGGAGCAGCACCAAGCCCTGCATCTCAGATCTCTTTCAGGCTTTCCCTCTGTATTCTGCTGGCTCGTTGCTTTTTTTGGCGATGTGAATAATGTTAGCCAATTATCGAATTCAGCTCTCCCCACTTGGACCTATGAGACAGTTTTCTGCAGAGATCCTATTTCACTCATGATATATTGATTTTGTTATTGTAATCAGAGTGTTCCCAAGTTCTCTGAGTTTTGGTGGTCTTTATTGTTAGTGGCAAATTATTGGGGTCTCAGCTCCCATCTCCTTTTCCAAAGTTGCCCTCTTTCTTGGGACTGCTGCTTCACTACTGTCAATCACCTTTTGCTCTCTTGCAACTTTTGTTTTTCATGCTGCTTTGGTTTTCTAATAATCATCTATCCCAAATGTACATTCAAATTTCTTCCTTGACTTCCCAAAATATAGTAAGACCAGACTGCATGTGTTAGTCAGGACTCTTGGTTGCAAGAGACAGAAACTTGAGCCCAGGAGTCTAAGACTAGCCTGTGCAACATAGTAAGACTTTATCTCTACAAAAAGACAAAATGCCTGGTAGTGCACTCCTGTGGTCCCAGCTACTCAGGAGGCTGAGGCAGAAAGATCACCTGATCCCAGGAGGTTGCGGCTATAGTGAGCTGTGATTGTGCCATTGTACTCCAGCCTAAGCAACAGGGTGAGACTCTGACACAAAACAAAACAGGTTTTAAAGTGCAACAATGACCACAAGGGAATGTGTTGGCTAAGGAAATGAAACATCCAGGGGATAAATGTAGCTCAAGGCTCAGTTGGACTCTATGACTCAATAAGATAAGACATTGGTTTCTCTTCATCGCTTGCCCCTGCTTTCTGTCTTCTGGATTCACTCTCATGTAGGCTTTCCTGAGTAGCAGCAGAGAAGGCGCCAGAATCTCCAGGCTTATGTTTCTAGCACTTTAGCAAGTCCCGCAGAAAGAAGTAGCATTTCTTTCCCAACTGATCCAGAAAACATCCCAGTGCTGGGTCTTTGGCAGCCTGGCTTGAGTTCCTAGCTTATTCCTTAAATAATCCCTGGGACAAATGTTCTTGGTGATTGGGGCTAGGGTAGAGGAATTGTGAGACAGGAGATAGCTAGAAAAAGGTTAGGCAGACAGACAGGTGAGTCCTCTGGTAACAATGCAGTGAACTCCTGGCAGGCCTCTCAGGCTCAGCGTTGGTAAACAAGCTCCCTGCAAGCCTTTCAAGCTAGAGCTAAAGTCCTCACTGCTGGGACTGAAAAGCAACCAATCAGAACAGCAACAGCTCACAGTTAGTGCTAGCCAATTGGCTTGGATTTAGGGCTATATAAGCACCGGGTTTTCGGACCCAGATGGGCAACCCCTTCGGGTCCCCTCCCGCTGTGGGAGCTTTTCTGTCCTCAATAAACCCTGCTTTCTCACCTTCTGGCTGTCCATGTCCCTCAGTCCTCCAGGGCATGAGACAAGAACCTTGACCCTGAAGAGCTGCAACCTGAAGAGCTGCAGAAGATCATGAGTCGAAAAGCCATGCACCCCAGAGGCTGGCTTGCCAGCCAACAGAGCCAGCTGAACCAGGAGAGCTGCCGGAGGAAAGCGAGACTTTGAAGCTGAGGCACCCAGGGGACTAGGCTTGCCCGCCCACCAAACCAGCAACACTCTCAAGGCTTGGCTTGCCAGCCTGTTAGAGCCAACACCCTGGGGACGAGGCTTGCCCGCTCCTCCCTCAATCGCAACACTCAGGGCTTGGCTTGCCAGCCTATTAGAGCTGACACTTGTGGGGCTAGACTTACCAGTCCCTCCATGACCCTCTCTGGGGCTTGGCTTGGCTGACTGACGCATTAAGCTGACACTCTTGAAACCCAGGCTGACTTGAAAAATCCGCATCAGTTGCAGATGAGGAATCAAACCCACCCAAAACACATGAATGAGAGAGATAGGAGTGAAAAACAGCATCATGTTACCAGAGGGAAAATGGATGCTGAGAAGTTAAAAAAAAAGAGACAGATATTCATTACCCTTGGGCATTAGCAAAGAAAACTATTGCGCAGAAAAGAAAAAAAAAAAAAAAAAAAACTAATGCATGTTTATGTCCTGACTTCGAGATCAATCTCTGCGGAAGGTTGCTCTTCTGGCTGTTGGTCTCTTTAGACCTCTGGTGCCAGGAGCATCTTTAGATAACAGATAATAGAGAGGAGAATTCTCTGACCTTGAACCCTACTGGGATGCAGGCTCTCAACCATACTCCCTTATTTTCCTGAGAAGAGGAAATCCTTCCTGCTGTTTATTTTCCTCTAACATCATAACCTTCTTTTCACATAGCCTCAACTCTACTCAAAGGTGGATCAAATTCTGCCATATCCCTCAGAGTTGTTTACCTTCCAGCTGTCTCCAACTCCAGTCATAATAATCTTGGAGTTTTCATTTTGTGTGATCAAAGGGCCTATTGAAATGTTTTTTTCCAAGGCAAAGAGCAGCCTCAAGCCTCAACCAAACAAGAACTGCCTTTGCCTCTACATAAGGAGAAGAATGCTTATGTCCATTTGGACTACTGTTGGCATACAATAGAAAAAATGCCATTAAATATCATGGTTTAAACAAGATAGAAGTTTCTTTCTTTCTCTCTCTCTCTCTCTTCAGTAAAAGAAGTCTAGAAATAGGCACTCCAGATCTGGTGTGGTGGTTTTGAGGTCATCAGGGACCAGAGAGTCTCCTATTTTGCTTCTCTGACCAGATGACCAATTGCTGGCCTCAGGAAGGAGCAAAGGGGAAGGGGTGAAGAAGCGGCTGCCACTTTCTTTTAGAGACTTCCCAAGGGTCCTAGACTACCCTTGTGCTTACTTCTTCTTGGCCAAAAGTAGTGGCCACATCTAGTCACATATGGTTGTGAGAGAGACCAGGACATGTAGGCTTTTAAACGAGCTTATTTTATTTTGTTTTATTTGAATCGGGGTCTCCCTCTGCTGCCCAGGCTGGAGTGCAGTGGTACAATCACAGCTCACCATAGCCTTGCCCTCCTGGGCTCAGACAATCCTTCCACCTTAGCCTTTGGATTACAGGCACGTGCCACCACACCTAGCTTATTTCCTTGATTTTTTTTTTTTTTTTTTTTGGGTCAAGACCAGGCCTTGCTACATGGCCCAGGCTGGTTTTGAACCCCTGGACTCAAGCAGCCCCCCACCAGCCTCCCAAAATTCTGGGATTATAAGTGTGAACCACCATGCCCAGTCATAAATGAGCCCTTTAACTGAGAGAAAGGAGGAAAATGGATGGTGGAGGAGGCATCTCCCAGTAGTGGCATCTGTCACATTGTTGATGACTACCAGTCATCAAGGGGTCTGTGACACTGACTGCCCTTGACCCCACTGTGCTGCTTTAACCTCTGCAGTTTCAGGATGCTTCTCTATTACCCTCCATGCTGCTCTCAAGTCCTCATTGGAGCAGATATTGGGCTAGTCCATCTATGATTCCTAAGATTTAATCAGTATAATTATAGGATTATATCAGGGAATATATTCAGGAAGTATATTTGAGAACTCTAAAAAATAGAGTCATTTTGGTCATTAAGTAGTCGCTAATACTATAGTTCCTAAGTAAAAGTAAGAGGAAGGCACGTAAAAGCCATGAAAAAGTTTTCATTTGGAATATATCATAAATATTTGACACACAGATGAAAAATGCTGTTATAAAAGCAACATGAAGAATCCTTGTGGTGATGACAATGTCCTGTGTCTTGACTATATTGAGTTCAATATCATGGTTGTGATATGGTATGATAGTTTTGCAAGATGTTACCATTGTGGGAATCTGGGTAAAGGATATGACAGATCTCTCTTCTTACAGCTGGATTTGAATCTGCAATTGTCTCAAAATAGGAAGTTTAATTTTACAAAAAAAGTCAAAGCATACTTTTTTTCAGAGATGGGGTCTTGCTGTGTTGCTCAAGTTAGAATGAGAGACAATTCACAGGTTCAATTATGGGCTCAAGATTCTCCCATTGGCCCATGCCACTGCACCACCTACTAGCATTTTGTTGTATGTAAATTATATCTCAATAAGTTATTTTATTTATTTCATTAAAAAAAATTTTTTTTAGGCCAGGCAGTTCTGGGCATAAATCCCAGCTCTGCCATTTTTTGGCTGGTAGCTTTGCCCAAGATAATTCACTTCTCAGAAGCTCAGCTTCCCCATCTGTAACGCAGAAGTAGAAGAAGAAATAGTTATTTCATAGGGTGGTTGTGAATATTGAATGAGACAAACAACAAAGATGTAAAAGTCCAGCATGGTGCCTGGCACAGGCAGATACTCTAAAAGTGTCAATGCCTTTCTGCTTCCGTGCTGATGATCTCATTTGATTCTTACACCAAGGAATTTGTCCAAGAGTACAGGTGGCGAGATTCAAGTTAGGCCTTTGACTCCAATCCAGTGATCTTTCCCTAGGAGGAGCCATGATCATGACTCATAGCAGCCTTAGCCTCCTGGGACTCAGGCAATCCTTCCACCTCAGCATCCCAAGTAGCTGGGACTACAGGTATGTGCCACCATACACGGCTATTCTTTAATTTTTTATTTTTTACAGAGAAGAGGTCTTATTATGTTGGCCAGACTGGTCTGAAATTCCTGGACTAAAGCAATCCTCCAGCCTTGGCTTTCCAAAGGGCTGGAATTACAGGCTTGAGCCACTGAGCCCAACCCAGACATCCTATTATTTTACCCACAAATAAGGACCTCTTTTTTTTTTTTTTTTTTAAGTAAGAAAGCAGGATTTATTGAAAGGACAAATAAGCTCCCATAGTGGGAGGGGACCTGAGGAGGTTGCCCTAGGACCATTTTTTTTTCCCACCCACCCTCCTTAGGACCATTTTTAAACTATTTATTCCCATGCAGGATGAACAAAGGAGCTGAAATTCCATAATATCAACTTTCTACAACTAGCAATTTTCAAACACAGTAAAAATTTATATGTCACTGATTCCTGGAAACAGGGAAGTGAGAAAATGGGTAGATATAGAGAAGGGCTACAAAGCAAGGATATAGAATAAGTATGAGAGGCAGGATAATGCCCTCCAGAGATACCCATGTCCGAATCCTGGGAATCTCTGAATATGTTATTATAGCAAAGGGGAATTGAAGTTGCAGATGGAATTAAGGTTGTTAATCAGCTGATTTTAGGATCATGAAATTAGCCTGGATTATCCAGGTGGGCGTGGATAGTACAAGGTCCTTGAAAGTGGAATAGGAAGCAGAAGGAATGAGTCAGAGGGAGATGGAACGATGAAAGGTCGGAGTGATGGATGTGAGAAGGAATCGCTTGTCACTGCCGACTTGGAAGGCGGAGGAACAGGAGCCTGAGCCAAGAAATGTACGTGGCCTCTGGAAGCTGGAAAAGATGAGGACACTGATTCCCCTTAGAGCTTCAAGTGGGGCGCATAGCTTTGCCAACACCTTGATTTTAGCCTTGTGAGATCTGTGTCGGGCTTCTAGCCTTCAGATCTATAAGACAGTAAGTTTGTATTGTTTAAGCCATCATGTCTATGGGAATTTGGAGTAGAAAACTGATATACAGAGTGAGACTGTACCACTATTTGGCAGTATTGTGGTGACAAAAAGAAGGCTAACTCTAAGAGGGAGGTTTCACTGTGTAGGACAAGGTTTCTTCAGAGATCTGGATCATTTAGCTAGAAAATAATGTAATTTCCTTAACTCCCTAGAAGTGGATTCCTATGTATGGCAAAAGCTTCAACTTTAAAGTCTTGCTCTTGTACTAAAAATGTGACTCAGCAGTATGATGTAAAATTTAAAAATGGAAAAAAGGAATGGACACCCTCTGCTGGCAGCAGATAAAATAGACTTGGTTTCCTTTTACATTCTGGGAGTAGTTAGGTCTACCCAGGTAGGGCCTCTGTCTGGACAGTGCTGTGCCAACTGTGGCCCAAGAGCCCCTTATAGACCCTGCAGCCTAAGTTATGATGCCAAACTTAGCTAATGATTTTACCAGTAAGTGTTTGGAGAAGTACTTATTTGTCTTTCTTGGGTTTGTTTGCTCAACTGTTGTTGTTTTTCAACGGAATCTTTTCTTTTAAAGAATTCAGTGTAGCTGGGGGTGGTAGCGCGCGCCTATAGTTCCCGCCACTTGGAAGGTTGAGGCTGAAGGATTCCAGAGTCCAGCAGCTTGATGCTGGGGTGGCCGTGAGTGTGCTACTGCACTCCAGCCTGGGCTACAGAATGAGACTAGAAAGAAAGAAAGAAAGAAAGAAAGAAAGAAAGAAAGAAAGAAAGAATTCAATGAAAGAGGCCATTAGACAAACTCCTTTTCCTGTTAAGATGTTTACAAGGTAAAGAAAAACAAGCTTGGGCAACACAATGAGCCCTGTTATCTTTAAAACAAACAAACACACACGCATACAAATCATCCAGGCGCGGTGGCTCACGCTTATAATCCCAGCACTTTAGGAGGCCAAGGTGGGGAGGACTGCTTGAGCTCAGGAGTTCGAGACCAGCCTGGGCAACATAGACCTCCTACCTCTACAAAAAAATTAAAAAATTATCCAGGCAAGGTGGCATGATAAAAGCTGGGCATGATGGTGAGCACCTGTAGTTCTAGTACTCGAGAAACTGAAGTGGGAAGATCACTTAAGGCTGGGAATTTGAGGCTGCAGTGAGCTATGATGGCACCACTATACTCCAGTCTGGGTGACAGAATGAGACCCTGTCTCAAAAGAAAAAAAAAAAAGCCAACCTCTAGGATGCTTAGTCAAGAACAAAATTTATTCAAAGATTCAATATAATAATTAGTGTGTGTTAGTAATTTAGTTTCTGAAATTTTAGTCAATCAGTAACAGGGACTTAATCAGTGAATTCTTAAAATCTGTTATATAGATTGTATAACAATATTTCTGATTTTTAAAAATTAAAACATTATTTCTCAAAAAGTCCTAAAATAAATTTATTTTTCCTGATTTGTCTTTCATGCAAAAGAAGGTTGTTAACCACTACCTTAGAGCTTTTGCATTTAGGTCTAAGAACTCCATTTGCCCCCTTCAACTGCCATTCTGGGCAAACACATCAATGCAGGGGGATCAGACATGACAGGAGGAGTAGGGAGGGACGGGCAAGAGACAAGAGGGCTGGACTACAGCTCTGGAGTTATTTTATATACACCAATATATTGATGCATATATTTTATGTATGATATACTACACATCTGTTACTTATATTACTATTTAACATATTATATACTTATGTAATAAATATATGTATATATATACACACACACATAGAGAGCAAGTGAGTTCTGTTAGTTAGAACACACTGATGAAAGTAACAAAAAAACTAGCTGAACTAGAATGAGCTCATCTTGTTCAACAGATTTCTAAACAGAGATCCACTCTTTTTTTTTTTTTTTTTTTTTTTTGATTTAGAGTCACACTCCATCGCCCAGGCTGGAGTGCAGTGGCACACAAACTGCCACCCCAGTGTCGACCTGCTGGGCTCCGGTGATCCTTCCGCCTCAGCCTTCCAAGTAGCTGAAACTACAAGGCGCGCGCTATCACACCTGGTCAATTTTTTATTTATTGTAGAGACAGGGTCTTGCGAAGTTGCCCGGGCCAGTCTCGACTCCATGGGCTCAGGCAATCCACTTGGCCTTGGCCTCCCAAAGTGCTGGGATTATAGGCTGAGCCCAGCCCTTTTTTCTTTTTTCTTTTTTGAGAGACTTTGTTCTTACTCATTTAAGATTTTGCATCTCATCCCTTCTTCCCCAGTAGCCTCAGCAAATATTTGGTGATCCCTCCTTCATTAGCCTATTTTTAGTTAACAACTGTGTGTAGAGGGCCTACTATATCATGAGGACATTCTATGCACTGGGGAATTCGTGGATAAAATGGAAAGATCCCCGCTGTCTTGCAACATTAGTATAATGGGGGAGAGGGGAAAAATTGATTGAAACCATTTCAAATTGACAAAGCATAGTATGAAGGAAACAAAGGCATATGATAGATAATCACAGTGGAGACTATTTAAATAGAGTGGTTGGGAAAGGCCTGTTTGAAGAAGTGACGTTTAAGTTATACATAAAGGACGGAAAGGAGGGAACCATGGAAGGAAAGTGGGGAGGCAGAGGGAATGGTATGTGGAAAGAGCATGGAGTATTTGATGAATTGCAGGAAGACTCATGTTGCCAGAGTGCAGTGAGAAACAGATGAAGATGGGGCATAGGATGGACATGCAGTGCTCCGCTCTACCATGTAAGGCCTCTTAGGTCATGATAGAAAACCAGATTTTACTCTAAGGGTCATGAAGATTTTAAACAAGAGAGTAATGTGATCATATTTTATGTTTGCCTGTCTTTTTTTTTTTTTTTGAGTTGGAGTCTCACTCTGTCGCCCAGACTGGAGTGCAGTGGCACGCATGCTTACGGCCACTCCAGCGTTGACCTGCTGGGCTCTGGCGATCCTTCCACCTCAGTCTTCCAAGTAGCTGGAGCTACAGGCGTGAGCTCTCTAGCAGTCCTTTTTTTTTTTTGAGTTGGAGTCTCACTCTCGCCCAGACTGGAGTGAGTGCAGTGGCCGCTCCCGGCCACCGCAGCCTCGACCTCCTGGGCTCCCGCGATCCTTCCGCCTCAGCCTTCCAAGTAGCTGGAACTACAGGCACGCGCTACCAAGCCCGGCTAATTTTTTTGATTTTTATTGTAGAGATGAGGTCTCGCCAAGTTGCCCAGACGGGTCTCGAACCCTCAGGCTCAGGCAATCCACTCACCTCAGCCTCCCCAAGCGAGGGATTACAGGCTGAGCCACCGAGCCCGGCTTCTAGCAGTTCTTAAGGAGTCCAGCTCCTGGTTAGAAACATATGTGTGTTTTTCAGGCCTGACCACAGATGATTACAAAGGCTCTACCTGGCAGTCTTCATGGGGAAATCCGCCCTCTCTACACCAGACTTGGTGCACAGCTGGTGCACATTAGTCTCTGAAAGGAGTTGCAGTGAAGGATTTAGGTACCTCAGCCAGTCATGCTCTTTAATACAGCCACATGACAATGCTTCAGTCAATGACATACCAAAAAAGTGGTCCCATAAGAGTATAATGCAGTTTTTTTTTTTTTTTTTTTTGAGTTGGAGTCTCACTCTGTCACCCAGATTGGAGTACAGTGGTCGCTCCTGGCCACTGCATCCTCAACCTGCTGGGCTCCGGCGATCCTTCCGCCTCACCCTTCCAAGTAGCTGGAACTACAGGCGCACGCTACCACACCCGGCTAATTTTTTAATTTATTGTAGAGATGAGGTCTTGCCAAGCTACCCAGGTGGGTCTCGAACCCGTGGGCTCAGGCAATTCTCTCACCTCGGCCTCCCAAGGCGCGGAATTACAGGCTGAGCCACTGAGCCTGGTTTGTTTTTTTTTTAAATTGGGGTTTATGTTGCCCCTAAGCTGGAGTGCAGTGGCACAATCACAGCTCACTGCACCCTTGACCTCCTGGACCCAGGCGATCCTTTTGCCTCAGCCTCATGAGTAGCTTGGACGACAGGAAAGCGCCACTATGCCCAGTTAATTTTTTCAATTTTTTGTAGAGATGAGGTCTTGCTATGTTGTCCAGATTGGTCTCGAACCCCTGGACTCAAGCAATCCTCCAAACCTGGCTTCCTAGAGTGCTAGGATTACAGGCGTGAGCCTCTGCACCTGGCAATGCCATATTTTTACTGTGCCTTTACTGTGTTTAGTTATGTTTAGATACATAAATACTTTGCATTGTGTTACAGTTGTCTACAGCATTCATTGTAGTAACATGCTATACATGTTGGTAGCCTGGGAGCAATAGGCTCTCCTACAGAGCCTGTGTATGCAGCAGGCTTTGCCATGTAGGTTTGTGTGAGTACACTTTATGAAGGTCATGTGACAGCAAAATCACTTACTGTCACATTTCTCAGAACATATCCCTGTCGTTAAGCAACTTCTAGTGGTACGTATTTGCACTCCTATCCCCAGTGCCATCATCCCTAAGCTTCTTTATCTGGGGCCTTGGGCAGAGGCCTTCTTTAGGCTCCTCTGCTGAGCCTCCTTATGGAAGGAGGGGAAGGGAAACCTTGAAGACTCTTTTCTCCATGCTGCCTCAGTACCCAGCACTTTTCCACTCCTAGCTCTTCCCCCTTGCCCTCCCCTACTCCACCTCAAGGTCTATAAAACTGCTGGAGTTTTTTCTTCAGGGATCCCTTAACAGTGAGATGACTTCAAGACCCCCGACGTCCGTGCTGACCCAACTGACCCTTGATCTGTATGTAGTTCCCTAGGGAAATGAAACAAGGGCAGCCAGCACTTTCTCTTGCTGATATCCTTGCAGGAGGTGATTAAAGGCTACTCTTTCATTTTTGGCTCGTTGCTCTATTCAGCTGCTCGGACACCTGACAGTTTAGCTCTCCTTCTCTCCCAGCTCAGCTGAGCTCTTGACAGCTCTGGCTCCATTTTCCTACAGGTCTTTCAGCTTTGCCCTATTCCATTGTGTTAGCTTCAACCTCAAGATGATAGGGAATAGTAGCATCTCATTCACTGAGTGCTGGCCATGGGAATTCTAGATATCATATCCTGACCTGATGATGTCTAATAAACGAGAGAGACTTTTTCATCATAAGGTTTTAAGCAAGAGTTCTAAGATTCCTACTGATTGAACTGAGTAGGTATGTACCTGTCCAGAGAATAGGTAAGCGACTGGGAAACAGAATTTGGTTTTTGACTTACCAACCAGAACTCACCAAGAGCAGAACCAAGACTGTGTTAGGCTTCCCCAGAGCCACAACATATGCTGCGTAGGGGAAGCCAAGGGATACATGTCTGAATCAGGGTTCTGTAAGGAAAGAATAAGGGGTGAATTCAGGACCTGCTATATGATTTGTAGAGTCCAGTGTCCCTTTTGACAATATGGAGCTCCTTATTTAAAAGGCAGGAAAAAAGTGAGGGGGAGGGGTCTTGGAGTCATCTCCCTGTTAAGTGTAAAGTGTTACATGTCATTAAAGGTACCAGGAAGTCGAGCAAGGTGGCACATGCCAATATACGAAGCTGCTTGGGAGGCTGAGGTGGGAGGATTGCTTGAGCCCAGGAGTTTGGGTCCAGCCTGAGCAACATAGCAAGATTCCCATCTCTTAAAAAAATAAGTAATAGAATCTAGTCTTTTCCTTTCTTTGACAATCTCTCTCTTGACTTATGGTGTTTTGATTTGATATTTAATGTTGTTCTAAGTAAAGAAAAACTAAATTTAAATTACAATGAACTTTACCATTCATCTCTGTATTGTACAATGCTGGTTTTAAGTGCAAATATAAGAAGATTTAGCCAGGCATGATAGCTCATGTCTGTAATCCCATCATTTTGGAAGCCAGAGATGAGGAGATTGCTTCAGTTCAGGAGTTCTAGGTCTGCCTGGGCAACATGGCGAGACCTCAACAAATAAAAAAAATTAGCTGGGTATGTGTGCCTGTAGTCCTATCTACTTTGAAGGCTGAAGATGAAGGATCATCTGAGCCTAGCAGGTTAAGACTGTGGTGGCTGTAACTGTGTCACTGCCACAGTGTGACAGAGTGAGACTCCAACTCAAAAAGAAAAAACTTTAACTCGTCTGTGGAATCACTGAGATTACACAGTTCATATTGTGTACTTCATACATGCATTATGTATTTCATTGTTATCAGAACAGTGGAAATACTGCATAAAAGTAAATCAACTGTTTTTTGTTATTTCTGGATATGCATATAGTCTACCACAATTTCCACATACTTATTGATGAGGAAAAACTGAAAAGGAAAGGAACTGCGGGTTGCCCTATCTTTCTCTTTTCTTCTTTGTCATCATTTTTTGGCATAAGGGGTTGGCTAATATGAGAAGGCAAGAAAAAATAATGGGATAAGTTTCCTTGTTCTTTGTGTTTTTTAAACTACCATTGCCTGCCTGCCTGGCTTCCTTCCTTCCTTTTTTCAGCATTTGAAACAAGTGCTGATTCCCGGGAAGCTTGAGCTCTTAGGGCTGACAGTGATCCCACTCACTCAGTTGTCACATACTTCTATTGTTCTTGCTCTGAATCTTGCTGAACTTTCATGCATTGTGAGTTCAGTGAAATTCTGTTTACACAAGGTACATGGCAAACACTCTCATGCAAATGGAGTTGCAAGGAGTGGGTGGACATGCATATTGCATGTATCACCTCTGTTCAAGTGTGTGCACCACGGCCCCACCCAATTCCACTTACAAAACACAAGTTCAAAAATAAAATTATTAAGAATTTCAGGATGGTGACTGCAGAGCACTAAGCTTAACATGGGGCCTTTCTGAGTGCAGGGTTCTATGCAACCGTCCGGTTTACTCACACACCCATGAGCTGAACCTGGTGAATGGGTGCTGGGCAGGCAAACAAGTACATCCACTGCAAGGGGTGTTCACTGAAATGGGGAAGACTGATTATAGAGAACAGTGTGTGTGCAATACAAATCAGGATACTCTATACAACAAAAGGTTATTTCTTGCTCACACAGAATCTAGAGCAAATGCTCCAGGGTAGCTCTCTTCCAAGCCGTAAACTCAGGGATCTGTGCTTTTTCCACAGTGTGGCTCCACCAGCTCAAGAGGTCTTTGCTTTCAGCTGAGAAGAGAAGAAAAGAGAGAGCATAAAAATTACAT
Source organism: Tarsius wallacei (assembly GCA_963574415.1). Classification (NCBI taxonomy): domain Eukaryota; kingdom Metazoa; phylum Chordata; class Mammalia; order Primates; family Tarsiidae; genus Tarsius; species Tarsius wallacei. Next base: position 43,724 of record CAUYQG010301368.1, on the reverse strand, counting down.
GAGGTATTTCAGGAGCTCTGCTTGGAAACTGAGTACATCACTTTAATTCTCATTCCACTGGACAGAACTCAATCACCTTGTTCTGTCTAAATGCGAGGGGACTTGTGAATCCAGGAAAAGGAAACAGGATTAATCAGCATCTGACAAGACTCTACAATAGAGATCAAGGGAGGTTTTTGTTTGTTTTTTGTTCGATGTTCTAAAACATTTTATATGCTATGAGAGATGACATAGTAGAAGGAGAGAGTGGGGCTAATAGAATGGGCAAATACATGTTGATCCATAAACGTTGAGTTGAACCATAAGAACTTTGTAGGGATGTGAAAAAGCTTTAAGAGATTTAATTTAACCTCACTCAATTTAAAAGTTGTCAAACAAGCAAGTTAAATACTTTTTAAGGATTTGATGGCAGTTTGTTTTGTTGTGAGGATTATTGTGTTTGAAAAGGATGTTATACTATAATATGCTGTAGAGACATCAGAAATAATTATTGTGTCATTCTCCCTAAAGCAGAATTCCTGCTGTGAGTTAAGAACTGAACTCTAATCCTGACTTTATTACATATTGTTATTAATCATTAAATCTGAGTCATTTAATCTTTATAAGCCTCATTGATCTCTGCCTATTTCATGCAGTTTTTATGACTAAATGAGATAGCATATTTTAAAACTATGAAAATTTTGAAAATTTTAAAAATATTTTGAAAATTTTAAAACCCTAGCATCTCCTATTTCCTCAATTCCAAACTCTAATTTATTTGTCTTTCTCAAACCAGTGGCTGCTGGGCCTGTGAACAGTTGGATAGGAATGAGACCTTGTGTTCTTTGGAAGCCATGGCTCAGACGGATGCTGTAAAGGTTGCCCTATTATGTAACTAGTCCAGCTCCTGGAAATCTGTGTGTAAGGAGGCAGGGGAAGGATGGGAAGTGGGCAAAAAAGTAGCTTGGAAGATGCTTGATCACTGACATCTCTGAAAATCTTAATAGGGGAGACTGGTTTAGCACTGTGTGACAGCTTGGGGACTTTCTGGCCCCTAAGAGCCAAAAAGGAGTTGTATAGCTGTCCCTGAACTGGGAAACTATAAAGGTAGTAGGAAGTCTTCCTCCATGTCCTTCAGCAGGTGCCTGGTGACCTGCTTCTTTCTGTATCCTTGGCCCTCAGGGGTAAGCACCAATTGACCTTGCACCATTGTTTCACTGCTGTCACTTAGAGAAGTCAAAAACCAGACTTGAGCTCCAAATGGGAAAACTAAGAAAACCACTTAGGTGTCCCCAATCAGACAAAGGACATTAGTCAGAACAGATTGAATGTACACCCAGCAAAATAGAACTACTGAAGGGGTGCATTACCCTTACCAACCCACACTAGCTGGACTACTAACTAGCACCTGCATTTCTTTGCTTTTTCTGGATACCAGAGCCTGCCTTGCTGCCCATGTGGCAGGCTGGGGTGCAGGCCCCAGGAGCAGCCCTCACCCAATTATTGATGATGGAAGTTGCTATATAAATCCCATCTTCCTTACCCTTGTGGGATAACTCTGAGGTACGGATTTTAACCTGGCCTCTAAAATACTCCAGTAGAATTAAGCTCCAGTTAACCACAGTGTTAAAATCTTGGATAATAAACCTGTATTGGCTTTCTTTCCTTCCTTGACTCACTCCCCTGAACTTTTGTGTTTCCCAGGACCTGCTTCATAGACCACTTACACTCAAATCCTTGTTTCCAGGGCCGGCTTCTTAGAAAACCTAAACTAAGACTGGTCCTGTGCCAGGGGATATTGAATAAAACAAATGTAATACTTCAGCCTGTGTTTTCTCCTACCTGAGTCCCATAATACTTTAAGCTGTGCCTGGAAGCATTTAAAGCATTTCTTTAGGGAATTTGACCAGCAAGAAAGAATGACCTATAGATAATGATGTTTTGGGTTTCCATTCAACGGCTCAGCCAGATCTTCCTATACTGAAGCTCTCAGGAAACAAGCCCCGCCCACAAGCTGAGAGCTTCCTATTGATTCTAGGTTTTTAAAGCCTTACTCTTAAGTGTCAGTGAATAGTCAACCAGTATAGCAGATGGAGGCCAATTTAATAGCGAAAAGCAGCCGAGAGAAATCAAGTCCATTCAGGGAGAAGAAAACTTCAAAAATCTTATTAATATCCTGAGAGAGATAAGAGAAAATATCTCATCTGTGAAGCAAGAATATGACATCACAAGAAAAGGACGTTTGAAGAACAAAAGGGACTGTAAAAAAGTAAAAACGCTGTAGATGGCTGTTAGATACGTTTGAGGAATTCTCCAAGAAAGATCCCCTCCCCCAGAGGTTTACCCATGACAGGCCTCTTATGTCATGCCACGGGAGTTTGGGTTTGCTCATACATCAGAAGCTGGAAAGATAGTAACCTGTATGTATATGAATAAAAACAAAATTAAACAAAAAACCTGTATGTATCTGAATAATAACAAAGGCAATTGCACAGGTCAAGAATGGAGGCAGAGGCGCTGGTTAGGCATCTCTTGCGGTCATGTGGAGAAATGATGCAAACCGGAAGCAAAGACAGTGGTTTTTGGGCAGAAATTAAGAGAAAAGTCGGGAGATTGAATGGTAGAACACATTAAACTCGAGGCGGAGCAGGTGTGTGTGTGTGTACTGTGGGACTGATGTAAGAAGAAGAACAGCCGGATCCAGTTTCTCCAAGGATCCCAAATGGATTGGACTCCATTAAGCAAGATGGCAATGAATGAGAACAAGCAGGTTGGAGTCGGCATGTGTAAGGGGAGGAATGCAGAATTCAGGCTTAATCAATGTTTTCTGAAATATTTCACTAGGAGCCGGAGAGCGGCATAACGTCCGTGGCTTCATATTTGGAGGTAGGAGTCCGAGGAAGGGCAGAGGTGAGGCACCTCGAAAATGGATACCCTCTTCAGGGGTTTGTTGGGAAAGGAGGCAGAGCTTTTGGCTTGGAAGGTGGTGGACTGCAATAACTGGATAATCGGTGACAGGAATCATGAATATACGCTCGTACTTAACGAGGCTTCAGAAACCGCTTTGCAGAGGTAGGAGGGCCTACTAAGGCACCGCGAGATCGGTCAGACCACACCAAAACCCCGGATGTTGGTCTCACGGTCTACAGGAAAGACCCGAGTCCTCGCCATATCCGGGAAGCGCAAAGGAGACACGGTGCGCACGCGCGTACCCACCCCAGGGCTCCGTCAGAGGCGGCGGGAAGTTGGTTATCTGAGCAGCCACCGAGCAGCCTGAAGACGGATTGGAGACTGCGGACCAATAAACAAACGTCTCATTGGCTTGGGGCGCGCAGGCTCCCAATCCTTCAGCTTCTCATTGGACCTTTCAAGCAGATCAGGGGCGTGGCTCCCGGGGCCCCGCCCCGCTCCTTGGCCCAGTCTCGGGGACCAGGACCGAGGGAACGGGACGGAAGTGAGCAGGTCCCGCCCCTTCCCCTGCTCGTATTCTTTGGAGCCGCCGCCGCTGCCGCCCTCCTCCGCTGCTCGCTCTTCGGCGAGCCGGAGTCTCAGTGCCGTACCCTCAGTCCCCGGCCGCGCGGAGCCGGGATGCACTGCTCCTGTGGGTCCTCATCATGGAGACCAAACGGGTGGAGATTCCCGGCAGCGTCCTGGACGATCTCTGCAGGTACCGCGCCGCCCGCCCCGCTCGTCGCCGACACCCCCCGCCAGGCCTCCCGGTTTCCCTCTCCCCGCCCACAGCCCGGTCCTCCTGCCGCCGCCCCTACTCTCCCATGCCGCCGCCTAGCTTGCCGCCGCTGCCTCGCTGTTTCTCACGGCCCTCCATCCTTCCCTGCAGGGCACCCGGAATTTCCTCATTCCTGTAGTTCCCCAGCTATTTTGCTTTCCCGCGGGCGGAGTCACTTCGCAGGAGCCCGGGTCTCGAGCGTTGTTTTCCGCCGCTCCTCCCTCTCCTATTGTTTTTTTCTGCCTTGGTGACTTTTACACGCCGTGGACCTCCCTCTGACTCAAGTCCGATTCTGCAGCGGGAAGTCCCGGGGCTAAGTGTGCAGGTTCCAGGTGCCCTGAGTTTTCTAACTTACCCCGCCCCCTGCGCATTTTTCGGCGCTCCTGGCATTCTCCGTCAATTCCTATGAAGACTTAACTCGTTGCTTCGTCTCTAGGGAGGGAGAGGGGGCAAACTTCTAGAGCTGAACTGCTTTTCCTTCTTTCTTTCATTTTTTTTTTTTTTTTTGATTCGGGGTCTCACTGTGGTCCAGGCTGTAGTGCAGTGGCACAATCACGGCTTCACCGCAGCCTCAAACTCCTGGACTCAGGCGATCCTCCCGCCTCAGCCTCCCGAGTAGCTGGAACTATAGTCGTGCGCCACTACGCCCGGCTAAGTTTTTGATTTTTTTTTTTTTTTTTTTAAGTAGAGACGAGGTTTCGCCATCTTGCCTACTTGGCTGGTCTCGAACTCCTGGGCTCAAGCGATCCTCCCACCACGGCCTCCCGGAGTACTGGGATTACAGGCGCGAGCCACCGCGCCTGGCCTAGAGTTGTTTTTCTCTTAATCCTAAATTATCCTACTTTAAAGGAAATTCTCAACAACAGGGTTTTAACTCTTCGCAAGAGAAGTTTTCTGCATTCTTCCCTCTTGGCAACTGTGATTTCAGATAGCCAAACACGTGTGAAATGCGCTTAAGATATTTCTTTTCTGGAGCTAAAATTTTTGGTGCAGTGATAGCCTTCGTGTTCCAGCGTATGTGGGTTGTGAAGTAATTTAGATTGCAAATGAGTAAAACCCTTTTTTATCATAGCTACCGTATTGATGTTTAAAAGTCAGGCTTTTAGTGGCTGTTGCACTCACACTATTGTCTTTAGTGGGAAGGAATTAATATTTGTGAAGTTTATACTGTGTCAGGCACTGGGTGCTCCCTTCACATACATCATGTAATCCTTGAAACAGCCCAATTTGGTAGGTGTTGTTTCCATTGACTGTAATTCCATTTTCTTCTGAGCAGACAGATCCAGAGACTAATTTATGCAAGGTCATATTCGTTGTAATTCACAAAATCAAGGTTTGAAATCTAGGCCTTTAAAAAAAAAATTGCATGTGCTTTTTGTCCTATACCGAGAGGATGTAAGAAGTCTAACATTTTAGAGAACTACATATAGAGACGTAAATAGACTAATTTTGCTATTAATAATGTCATTGTACTTTGGTGTTGGTAGAGTTATAATTTTTGAAATATGACAGAGATGAACGACTTAGAAGTAAAAGGCACTTATGGTTCCAAATTTGGTGAAAGAAAGAAAATGAGAATTTGATACATGTATGCCTATGTGGATAAATGACTAGAAGAACATGAACTAAAAGTGGGATGGATTATTGTGATCTTTATTTTCTTCTTGATGTTTTCAAGACTTCTTAAAGGGCGTGCGTTTTATAGTTAGGAAAAAATTACAAATGAGTATTTGGAAAAATGAGCAATAATTATATGGGAAAATAGGGTTAATAGTTGAGTTAGGAAAAAATGCAGTAATCTTAAAACTTTTTACAGGCATCTGAACTAGTCTTCCTATTAGCATTGGGGTTAATTTGTATATTATCTAGGGCTACATCATTTATAGAAGTGCTATTAGCTATTATGATTTTGTGGGGGAACTATTTACAAAGAAATTATGTTGTAACAATTGTTACATTTTATAAATAATGTGTTAAACATCTGTTAGTGTTAAATAAAGATACTTGGTTTCCCAGTGAGTGTATTTAAACTATAATACAAATCTTTTGGCATAGAATAACTTTTTTCCTTTATTATTATTTTTGCATTTGCTGTGTTTGGCTTTATAAATAAGGATTTATTTGATTATGTTTTTGCTCACTACTCATTGTAGCCTTGACCTCTTGGGTTCAGGCTATCCTTCCCCCTCAGCCTCTCAAGTAGCTGGGACTACAGGTATGTACCACCAGGCCTGGCTAATTTTGAGGCTTTGCTATGTTGCCCAGGCGGGTCTGGAACCCCTGGACTGAAGCCATTCTCCTGCCTCGCCTTCCCAAAGTGCTGAGATTACAGGCAGTGATACTATTTTCAAGTTCATATTTGTAATATCTTTTTTTTTTTTTTTACAGTTGGACTGTTCATTTATTTATTTTTTGAGTTGGAGTCTAAGTCTGTCGCCCAGACTGGAGTGCAATGGCACGCTCCCGGCCACCGCAGCCTTGACCTGCTGGGCTCTGGCGATCCTTCCGCCTCAGCCTTCCAACTAGCTGGAACTACAGAGGCGTGCTACCACGCCTGGCTAATTTTTTGATTTATTGTAGAGATGAGGTCTTGCCAAGTTGCCCAGGTGGGTCTCGAACCCGCAGGCTCAGTCAATCCACTCACCTCAGCCTCCCTCAGCCGGGATTACAGGCTGAGCTATCGAACCCAGCTGGACTGTTTAATTTTTATAAAAATAAAGCTTAAATGGAAAAAAGTTAATTTTTTTTTCTGGACTTTTTGCTATCTTATGTACCTCTTGATTTTTGAATTCTGTCTAGATGCTTGTTTTTACTCCCTTCATTTTTTTCGATTCTATTGCTTATTATTAGTGTACTTAGAGGCTTTACAAAATTTTGTTTCTTGATAGATACTATTTCTGCTAATCTTGCCTTTGTTATTGCCATATATTATTAAGTTTTGAATAAATGTAAAACTTGAAGTTGATTTTGATGTGGAAAATTAGAGTAGCTGACTTAAATTTAAAGATGTGGCTTTGCAATCTGTAGTATAACTTTAGACGTGGAATGTTGTTTTTCAGAGATTTTAACATGTAACATTTCATTGACTGGACTGCTGTGCAGCAATTAGAAATTCCTAAGGCAATTATAAAATAGTAAGCTGAGGGAAAATATTTTGTGTTGAAAAGATGTATACAGTATACTGAGTGTAAGTATTTAGTCATTTGACCCCTTTTGTTAAAACACATTTTTAAATATGTGTGTGGGTGTATGTATTTGTGTACTGAAAGAATACATACCAAACGGATAACACTGGTTACTTTCTGAATGGAATGAAAATAGAGGTGAAGAAGGGAGGATTATTGTCTTAAAATGTTCTAGTGAACAAAAATTGCTTTATAATTAAAAGTATATGGACTGGGCCCGGTGGCTCATGCCTGTAAACCTAGCACTTTGGGAGGCTGAGAAAGGAGGATCCCTTGAGCCAAGGAGTTTGGGACCAGCCTGGGCAACATAGCGAGACCTTGTCTTTATAAAGTAAAATTGTAAAAAAACTATGCGTGAAAAAAGTAAATCAGCATTTTATGGTGATATTAGCCTTTATGTACCACAATTTTTGACATTAAAAATCAAATACAGAGTTTTCCAATACTCTTTAAACTAGCTTATTTTAAAGAATTGAGAAGCATGTTATTAAAGTAAAAACTGAAAACTATGGTTTGGTAAGTTGTTTCAAAGAAATGCTTGGGATTTTTTAAAAAGTTTTTTTACGAATTGGACTAGTGTTAAAAGTAGAGAGGTATTTTCTGGCAGCTAATATTGCTGCTATTGGGGTGACGGTATCTGTTAATTAAATAGTTTGTGCTCATCTTCAGCTAGCCATTTTAGTGTTGAATTCTGCCATAACATTTTTATGTTAATTGTAATCTTTGTGCTAATATACTATATGTAGGAACACTGAAAAGATAATATTTTGTGTGTACTTTTTCCCATAATAAATTATTGTGAAAGGCATTTTATTTGACCTACTGCTATATACATGCAGCATACTAGTATATGTACACACTTCTTGTCTTTATTTTTATTTTTATTTTTTTTGAGTTGGCGTCTCACTCCGTCGCCCAGACTGGAGTGCAGTGGCCGCTCCTGGCCACCGCAGCCTCGACCTGCTGGGCTCCGGCGATCCTTCCACCTCAGCCTTCCTGATAGCCGGAACTACAGGCATGCGCTACCACGCCCGGCTAATTTTTTTGATTTATTGTAGAGATGAGGTTTCGCCTGCCCAGGCGGGTCTCGAACCTGCGGGCTCAGGTAATCCACTCACCTCAGCCTCCCAAGGCACGGGATTACAGGCTGAGCCACCGAACCCGGCTACTTCTTGTCTTTAAAACAAATCAAAAGCATTCACAGAATGAAAGCATTAAATGTTTAATTTACCTTTTCTTGTAAACTTAAATGAATCAACTTTTAACTATTGAAAAGATGTAATCATGTGTATGTTTTCAAAAAATGAGAATGCAGGCGGATTTATAAATGAAAAGCAACAGCCACTTATTCTACTTATCCCTTTCTATTTCTGTTCTTCTTTCCAGAGGTATTGACTTTTACTTTTGAGTTCTTCTGGTGGATACTTCAATATTTTAAAATACACTTGTACTAATTTCTTGTTTTACTAACTTCTGATATTAAGAGTGTAGTTTACCTTGATAAATATTAGGTTAGGGTTTAGTTTTTACCACACTCATAACTGCCCTCATCCTACTTCAGATGTATTTATATCATTATTTTAAATTGTTTTGTTGTTTAGCTTTGTGACTTTAATATACTTTTTATATACTTATAGACAGTACTTCTTATTTTGTTTTTGAGTTGGAGTCTTATGGTCGCCCAGGCTGGAGTGCAGTGGCATGATCACCACAATTACACATCCTCACAGCATCCTCAACCTCCTGGGCTCAGGCGATTCTTCCACCTCAGCATCCCTAGTACTGGGGACTATAGGCATGTGCTACCCTGCCCAGCTAATTTTTTTTGTTTTTTTGAGTTGGAGTCTCACTCCATTGCCCAGACTGGAGTGCATTGGCATACTCAAAGCCACTGTAGCCTCGACCTGTTGGGCTCTGGCAATCTTTCTGCCTCAGCCTTCCAAGTAGCTGGAACTACAGGTGTGTACTACCACACCCAGCTAATTTTCTTTTATTTATTGTAGAGATGAGGTCTCACCAAGTTGCCCGGGCTGGTCGTGAACCCGCAGACTCAGGCAACCCACTTGCCTCGGCCTCCCAAAGTGCTGGGAATACAGGCTGAGCCCCCGAGCCTAGCCTGATATTTCATCTGGTATTTCACTTCTAATAAAACAAACAGAAAGATTAGAGTAAGAAGTCAATTACGCGTTTTTCTGGGGTGGGTGGAGGACTTATTAATAGGCTTATTTACATTAGTAGATAGACTCTTGTACTTGAGGGCCCTTCAAAAATCAGTATATAGCTGGGCACAGTGGTGCACGCCTGTAATCATTAGAATGATGATTTCGAATCTTGCCCTTTTCTCTGCTGTGAAGGTTACTTTACATTGTCAGGGAGAGTTCCAACAGGACTCTGCTTTTAAGGCTAGTCCACAAGGGGATCCATATTCTGAAAGATTGGGAGCCCACAAGGAACTTCCTTGTGAGCAATTTGTGAGGGATGCCATCTGGGGAGATATCTGTTTCTATTATCATTGCAGCTATCTGTTTGGGAACAAAAGGAAGGCAATTTTGTGTTTGTGTGTGTGTGGGACTCAGTTCCCAAGCTTAACTTTCTCTTTGGCATAGTGAGTTTGGGGCTCCCAGATTCTGTTTTCTTTCATGGTTACTGGGATTTTGTTTCTTTCCCATAGGACCATGGTCATGATCCCTTTCTAAGTGTCTTGGAGAATGTCTGAATGGATTAGCCTTTCTTCACATTCTCCCAAGTTTGTCAGAATGATGCTGTTTTATAGTTATTTCTTTCTTTGGAGGAAAGAAGCATAATGCTTTTGTTACTATTCCCTGAATCCTTCTAGCTGATATATATATTTATATATTTATTAGCTTTCTGTTCTAATTGGGTTTTTGGCATGAAGATGTGATTCTATCCCTCCCTCCAAAACGTCCAACGTTTCTAGATGCCTTTTTTTCTCTCTAATCTTCATTTTATCGTTGGTCATACCCTGAATCATACTATTATTCTACAGAATTCATTTTTCCTTTGGGCTGCCCTCTTGGAGAGACCTCCACCATCCTGGTTCAATCTGGTAGCTCCCTAGACTTGCCAAACAACTGGCATGCTGGAATTTCACTTTCATGGCTCTTCAGGTTGTATCTTTTTCTTTTTTTGACTCATTTTTAAATTCTTGCTTGGTTTTCATTCTTGTTTTGCTGGTGAACATTTTAAGGGACTTTATTTTTAGAGGGCCATTAGGAAGTAAACTTTGAGTCTTTCACTGCTTAAAATGGCTCTCTCTTTTCACTCCAAGGCTCCCAGGTAGTTCAGGAGATGTCTACACTATCTTGCATTACTTTTGTTTAATTTATTATAGTAATGATAGTTTTAATTACTAAGGTCTTTTATTCAGTAATTATGTATTTTAAAAAACAAACCAGGTGCTATGAAAAAGGAAGTCTCTTAAATCTCTTTGAGGACAGTATTAGTTCCACCTTTCAGCCCTCACCCCTGTTCTCTTTTCTTTTGGTTCCCGAATTATGTTTTCTTCAGGATCAGTTTTTTAGTTTATTTAATTTTTTTGAGAGGGGGTCATGCTCTAGATTTTCTTTAGTTGTTGGGTGGTTTTGGTTGCCATTTCATATTTAAGATGAAATAAGAGAGGAGCTTATTTATTAATAGGCTTATTCTTTATGTTAGTAGATAGGCTCTTATACTTGGGGGCCCTTCAAGAATCAATATACAGCTGGGCACAGTGGTATGCACTTGTAGTCCCAGCTGCTCAGGAGGCTGAGTCAGGAGGACTGCTTGAGGCCAGCCTGTGCAACATAGTGAGGCTCTTATCTCAATTAAGGCCAGGCAGAGTGACCCAATGTCTGTAATCCCAGCACTTGGGGAGGCCAAGGCAGGAGAGTTGCTTAAGCCCGGAAGTTTGAGACCAGCCTGGCCAACATAGTGAAAATCTCTACAAAGAAATAAAAGAAATTAGACGTGGTGGTGTATGTCTGTAATCCCAGCTACTGGGGAGGCTGAAGTGGAAGGATCGCCTGAGCCTAGGACATCGAGGCTGCAGTGAACCATGATCATCCCACTGCACTCCAACCTGGGCAACAGTGAGACCACGACTTAAAAAAAAAAAAAAAAGATTATTGTATGAATGCCTTGCCTTAGAGTGCCAACACCCAAACCTGTCTGCTAAAGTTATAGAAGAACCCTCAGGTGGTGTTCCCCTTTTCCCAGTCTTTTGAAGGGGAAACTCCTGACTGTTAAAGTAGTTTAAAGGAGTAAAAGAAGAGATGATATTCTATGACATATACAGACTTTGCCATTTTCCTTATTTTTAGCCCTCTTTCTTTGTTTTTTTAAGAGACAGGATCTCGCTTTGTTGCCCAGACTGGAGTTCAGTGGTTATCATACCTCACTGCAGCTTTGAACTCCTCCTCAGCCTCCCAAATAGCTGGGACTACAGGCATGCACCACTATGTGTGGCATTAGCCCTATTTTAAATTCTTGTAGTCCTCCAGTTTACCTTTCTTCACTTCGGGCGTTTCTGGGTTTGAATGGGGTGGGATTGACTTTGATCTTGGCCTAGGCATTTTATCACATTGTAGGTTGTGGCTAGTGTCCTAGGAATTTGTTGAAATGGGAATTTCTAGTTAAAAACGGCAGATTGAATATAAACAACTACTCTACTAGTAGAGTTTTATAATAAAAAATTTTAAATTCATAAACGTAGAAGAAAGAGAAGAGGAACAAAATTTAGAAATTATAAAGTGGAAGGAAAAGTGGTATATGACTGAAAATACAGGGGGAGAAAACCCTGTTTCTCCTACTATACTCTCACAATACAGAACATTTTTGTGACCAGATATGATGGGTGTTTTCCCCACATGCCAAGCAAGCAATGAATTCTGCAGTGAACACCAACTGGGTGTCTTCCAATTTAATTCTGATACTACCTGGAGGTAGCATCAGATCCCACAAGTTGAGAGTTCAGTCCCATGAGACATTCCCCCACTTTAGATGCTAGCCACTCGTAAGTCTGTACCTTCAGGACTTCTGACTAGGTATAAATCAGGGTGGCTCACGGAATTTAGGACACATTTGCCTTTACTGGTTTATTACAAAGGATATAAAGAATTCAGATGAAGAGATATATATGGCCAGGTTGTGTGGGAAGGGATGTGGAGTTTCCATGCCCTCTACGGATAGGTGCACCATCTTCCAGGAGCCTCTTATCTGTTCAGCTGTCCCGAAGGTCCCTCCTCCCTCACCCCCCCACTCCCCATCCCCCAAACTGCTCTTGGGTTTCTTTGGAGGCTTCATTACAATTACATCATTGACCATTGTTGACTGACTTGGTCTTTAGCCCTTCTCCCCCCAGTTGGTTGGAGGGTGAGACTGAAAGTTCCAACCCTCTAGTCACCTGGCTAGTTCTCATGGCAACTAGCCCCCATCCTGAGGCCATCCTGGAGCCCCAGCCACCAGTCAACTTAATAGCATACAACCCAACACTTTGGAGATGCCAGGGATATTCCAGGAAATGGAGACAAAGACCAAATATATATATTTCATAATGTCACAGTAACTTGGCTGACCTGAAAGACCTGAATAAGAAACTACTGTGTTTAATGTCAGTCTACTCAAGGAATATTGAAAAATGGGAGAAGTGAGTTTATATGTCCCATATGCTGAAGACCTACAGCCCTCTTCACCTATTTAGTTCCCAGAATATGGCAGCCTGGCCTTTATTCTCCAGGTAGGAAATTGAAAACTTTTTTTTTTTTTTTTTTGAGTTTGTGTCTCACTCTGTCACCCAGGCTCACCGCTGCCTCCATCTCTTGGGGTTAATCCTGCTGCCTCAGTCTCCCAAGTAAACTGGGACTAGAGGCATGTGCCACCATACCCAGCTAATTTTGAAATTTTTTTGTAGAGACAAGATCTCACTATGTTGTCTAGACTAGTCTCGACCCCCTACTGGAGAGGGTCCGTGACCTCCTGGCACATGGGTCCGTGACCTGGAGGTTGCAGTCTTCCTCCCTCAGCCTCCTGAAGTGCTGAGATTACAGGTGTGAACCACTGTGCCCAGCCTGGAAGATTGTTTCCTAGGCGATCTGACTAGACCTAGAGTAGAGACCTAAAGAAACCAACATTGTGCCTTCCCCAATGAAATGGCCCAGCCTAGTCACTTTAAATGGTGCTTCACCATTGTCGTAGAGCTTTGTGGTCTGTCACACATAAACACGGACATCCGAAATAGGCTTCTTAACTTGAAAGGTGTAGCTTAAGATGAACAGAAAAAAGCTACTAGGAATAATCAGACTAGGCAGATAGAAGAAAACTTAAAAAAACAAAAGTATGTTGATCTCCTGAGAGAAGTAGATTTTTACAACCATGAAATATGAACTAGATACTCTGTAAAAATATACTTTAAAGCAGCGGTCCCCAACCTTTTTGGCATCAGGAACTGGCTTCATAGAAGATAATTTTTCCATGGGGGTGGGAGGGCAGATCATTAGACATTAGATTCTCATAAGGAGCATGCAACCTAGATTCCTCGCATGGATGTGTAGTTCACGGTAGGATTCACGCTCCTATGAGAATCTAATGCCCACCGCTCACCTTCTGCTGTACAGCCTGGTTCCTAAAAGGCCATGACCAACCAGGTATTGGTCTGTGACCTGGAGGTTGGGAAAACCCCTGCTTTAAAGAACTAAAAAGAGCTTTAGGAAATTAAAAACACGAGAGCAGAGACAAAAAAACATCAAATGGCTTGCAAAATAAAGTTAAGTTTCTCAGAATGTTTGAGGAGGGGGAATCAGAAGTAGGAGGTATAGAATAGTAAGGAATTATATGAGGATTGGTGTATGAGGTCTTTCAGCACTGAAGGATACCCGTTTCCAAACAGATATGGTCTATCAAATGGCAGTTCAGTGGATAAAAAAAAGATACTGGGAAATGTCACAACATTGGGAACAGAAGGAAGATCTTAGGACCATTCAGACTGAAAAAAGATCACACATAAAAGATTAAGAATCTGAATGGTTTCAGTCTTCACAACATCTAAATTGGAAGCTGAGTTGAGAGAGCACTGTTCAGAATTCTGAAAGAAAATGATTTCCAACCTAAAATTCTTTACCCAAATTATCAAGTGAGAGGATAAAAACATTTTCAGATGTACGATATCTCAATATTTACCTCCTCTGCATCCTTCCTCCAGAAGGTATATGAAGATGTACTTCATGAAAACAAGAAAATTGAGGAGAAAGACAAAGATACAAGAAACATGATCTCTAATAATATAAGATAAAGGCATAGGTAAACATAGTAAGCTAATGAAAGGACAGGATAGTATGACAACTGTCCCAGGTGTATAGGACCTCTGGTCCATATTGTAACAGATCCGAAGACTCAAAGACAGTTTTCAGGATGGTGAAATTGACACATCTGAATTGTGAAAAAACCCAAAATGGAGATGGTTATGTCAGAGTATCTAAAAGGAGGACATGAGGAGTTGCGCCCCAGTCACTTATACATCCAGATGGCATTTGATCTGCTGAGTTGGGATAAAGCATAAAACCAGCTGCATTTGATTTGAACAGTTTATACTGGGCCTGATCACCAACCTCCTGGAGAGACAGCTATGTCCAACTAGATTGACCATACTAGAGACATCTTAGGCTGATAACCAGCTGTTATCAATCATGGATTGTCTTAAAAACGTCCAGATGTATACATTTACAATAATCCTAACAAGCCCCTGCCTAACCTTGATTAGATGGAACATGATGTAGCTGCTTGCTAGATTTGTGTCTCCTGAATTGCAATTTCTAAGACCCCAGATTAAACTGCCTTTTCTTTTGTTTGCTACTGCAGTGTTTTATTTCTTTTTGACAGAATTAACATCTTGAGAAAAAATAATTTAGGAAACTAGTAAAAGGCTGAATTAGTGATAAGTATAGAGCAAATGGAGCAAAGGCAATGATGACAATTACTAATTATGGGTATGGGGAGAACAAAGGATTGTGTAGAGGTTGAAAATAATCAGTTTACCACATGCCTTAGTTGTGAATTGCCTTTACAGAGTCATACTAATATAAAGGCTGAACATTAATCTAAACCAATAATTATCAACTGAGAGTGGTATTGTTCTCCTCAGGGAACATTTGGCAATATCTGGAGGTATTTTTGGTTGTCACAGCTTGGCGGGTAGTACTGTTGCCATTTAATTGGTAGAGGCTGGATGTGGTGAGCAACACAGTGTCAGACATGACCACACACTTGTGTCTTTCCCTGAGGTTAGACTTTTATCAATGCTATTTCAGTCAGAAGAGCCAAGAGCTATGTGGAGTCCCCAAGGAGGCAGTTTTTATTGGTAGTCAGAGCTGCAGGCACATAGTCTCAAGCCAATCCACAAGTCAGTCAGCTTTGCAAATTATGTATAGTAGTATACTTAATATATAAATGTTATAGATTAAACATTTCACTTCAAAATAACATTTACCATCAAGAGAAAAGGGTGTAGGGAAAAGGAGTTAACGGACCACTTCAAATAGTGATGTGGATATCACTAGATGGAAGTCTACATCTTGCAAGGAAGAGTCTTTGACTTGGGTAGAGCTTTCTGTGGCAGATGCTGGGTGCTGATCATAATGACAGCTGGATGGTGCCTGTTAAGATGGTCATCTTGGCCAGGCTGGGTGACTCAGCCTGTAATCCTAGCACTTTGTGAGGCGGAGGTGAGTAGATTGCCTGAGCCCACAGGTTTGACCAGCCCAGGCAATTTGGTGAGACCTTGTCTCTACAATAAATAAGAAATTAGCTGGACGTGTTAGTGCGCACCTGTAGTTCTGGCTAATTGGAAGGCTGAGGTGGAAAGATCACCGGAGCCCAGCAGGTTCACGCTGGGGTGGCCGTGAGTGTGCCACTGCATTCCAGCCTGGGCGACGGGGTGAGACTGCAACTCAAAAAAAAAAGGTGGTCATCTTGAGCTGGTGAAGACTCATAGTAAAGGGTGTGCCTGGTTATGTCCTTATCTGATTGGGTGCAGATAATCCCTGTTGATTAGGCAAACATCTGGTCCCTGTTGGCATGATACCTTTTGAAATGTAAGATGGAGTCTTTTTCTTAGATGCAGTTACTTATGTCTGTGGGTTCTCTGTACACTAGGAATGTTGCTAAACATTTTTCAGTGCCTAGGACAGTTTCTCAACATAGAATTATCTGTTCCAAAATGCCAGCAATGAGAAAATTAAACTAACCCAAACGATGATATAATTTTTTGGGGAGAATGGAAAGATGAGAAGGCTTTGTAGAATGGGAGTGGGAATAGAGTTAATTCCTCATGTTACATAGTAGAAGTCAATAGACTGCCTCAAACAAATAAATAGTATGTCTTTTTTTCCTCCTCTTGAGACATGGAGGTGAGTTAAAGAAAAATAAAAGATGGCTAGTTTGTGTATGCCATCCAGTGGCCAGTCCGGGACTTCGGCAGTGGTCTATATTGTAGTAGTTCTCAGAGACTATAATATGTTGCTTATAGTCTACTCTGGGCATGTGCGTTTTAGGGTTGAGCCCATAATTTATAAACAATCTCATGGGACTGTTTTCCTGAACTGCTTTCTTTTCTTTTTCTTTTTTTTTTTTTGAGTTAGAGTCTCACTCTGTCACTCAGACTGCAGTGACCACTCTGGCCACTACAGCCTCAACCTGGGCTTCGGCAATCCTTCCGCCTCAGCCTTCCAAGTAGCTGGAACTACAGGCGTGTGCTACCACGCCCGGCTAATTTCTGATTTATTGTAGAGATGAGGTCTCGCCAAGTTGTCCAGGCGGGGCTTGAACCCGCGGGCTCAGGCAGTCCACTCACCTCGACCTCCCAAAGCGCTGGGATTACAGGCTGAGCCACCAAACCCCGCTGAGCTGCTTTCTCTCTGGTACTTCTTTGTTCCCCAGGGCTTCCCTTTTTGGTCTTGTAGCCACAAAGCCACTGCTACACACTGGAACCAAGCAGCTAGAGGACACACAAAAAGAGAAATGGAGGTTAGCCTTACTCTTTTGGGACTGCACAGCTCTTGTGATTGGAGAGGAATGTTGTGATTGGAGAGGAATGTCCCTATTTCTCTGAGTTTTACGCTCTGGATCCCCATTGCATACCTGTAGTCCTAGCTACTTGAGAGGCTAAGGTAAAAGGATTGCCTGAGCCCAGAAGATTGAGGCTGCAGTGAGCCAGGCTCATTCCACTGCACTTCAGCCAGGGTGACAGAGTGAGACCCTGTCTCAAAAAAAAAAAAAAAAAATTCATAGCAAGAAATAATTGGCAGTTGCTTAATGACTGCTATAAATCCCATTCACTCAGATTTATGAATTTTAACTTGTATGTTTCACAGCAAAAGGGTTTATATCTTGATCACATATATGTGTATGTAATATGGTATGTGTATATTATATATATATTACACATATATGTGTGTATGTATATATATATATATATATATATAAAAGAAATATGTCTTTTCTTTCTTTCCCCAACATTCTTGGAAAAGTCAATTCAGGATTTTAGAAAGTGAGTATATTTGAAAGTTTGAACTGAGACTCTGCAGATAAGGCTCCTCAGGAAGTTTAGTGTATTAATGAGCAATAGTATTGATTTCTTCTTTTCTGGTATTTCTTGATAATATTTCTCTGTGAAGATTATTTTAAAAATAAAAATTGTATGAATATATTTGTATTCTTAGAAACATTTCTAGACATGGGAGAAATGCTAGTGAAGGTTGTTTTCTTGCTCACTTTTAGTTTGTTAGTGAGTGCTTCAAGTTTAACCTCTGTACTTGTTCACAGAGGGTACACAGACTCAGAAAAAATTCTGTGAAGAGTGAGATACATGTGGTATCTTTACTCTTTCTCTCTTTTTTTGGAGAGGCTCATCTTCCTTATAGTAATTTCTCCCAAATATTGATTACTTCCTTGATCAGGACTGCTCTTGATCCCTTTTATAAGTTGGTGAATTAGGGGTAAAGCAGTTAAAGTTACATTGTTAAAATAGATCAGCAAATTGTTATAGTTTGTAACTGTAATTTTTGTATGTGCTTTGTTTTTGACAGCCGATTTATTTTGCATATTCCCAGCGAGGAAAGAGACAATGCAATCCGAGTGTGTTTTCAGATTGAACTTGCCCATTGGTTTTACTTGGATTTCTACATGCAGAACACACCAGGATTACCTCAGTGTGGGATAAGAGACTTTGCTAAAGCTGATATCCTTTTTATTACTATGACTGTCTTTCATTCTTGTTAATAATATATTTAAGCACACATTTCCTTTTGCTTTTCTCTGCGATTTTTAAAAACCTGTTAGATAAGACCTACTTTCTAAAAATTGTCAAATAAGATTAGTAGAAACAATTTAATGGTATTCTTATTTTTATATAGAGGGCTTCTCAGAATATACACTGGTGATTCGAATTAAATTTTGTTTTCTTTCTTTTGGAAATAGCTAACCTATTTGTAGAACTGATCTGTTTTTTTTACCTTATACTTGCTGTTCCATTTAACCAAATGATTTTTAATTAATTATCTTTCTGATTTACATAGACATTTCTTAAGTAATTATTGAATATTTACTATGTTCAAAGCAATTTTTAGTTCTGTGGCAAATACAAAGAACTCTGCCTTCAAAGAAGCTTTTCCCTCCCTATTTACATATCAGAATCTTGTCATAATTTATTAGTTATAAAATACTCATATGACTATTTAAGTTTATAAAAGATGTCACAAGGCAAAGAACTGATGAATTGCTAATGGTCTTTTTTATTAAATGTTTTTAGAATTTTGAAAAAAGGTGGAAATATTTTAGGCAAGGCTATAGTTTTAAGGGAATATAGGATTTCCTAAATAGAAGTGGAGACTGGGTTTTGGTTAAAAAAAAAAAAAAAAAGGAATTGTGTAAAATTGGAGATTTGAACAGTTATAAAGGATATCTCAGGAAGTAAATTAGTTTATATTGAGCAGAGGGCTCTCAAGAAGTCATAATAGGAGATATGATTGGAAAGGTATATGGGGAGAATGTGTGGGTTCTTAATTCAGCCATAGTGCTTTGATTTTTATTCTGTAGTCTGTTTTTTTTTTTTTTTTAAGTGTCTCATTATGTTGCCCAAGGTTGGTCTTCAACTCCTGGACTCAAGCAGTCCTTACTTCTGCCTCCTGAGTAGCTGAGATTACAGGTGCCGCTGTGCCCAACCAGGTCTTTTTTTTTTTTTTTTTTTTTGCCATGAAACTTATATTCAAATGAATTTGTACTCATAAGTTTGTGTACTAGAACTGGAGCTGGAGTAGGACTAGGTGACCTGAAATACCCTTATACTCAGCTCCCTATCACTTTGCTTAAGCCCATGAAATATGGAACCCTTAGGGTTCTGTAGAAAATGGATGAAACACTTTGTTCTAGATAACTGTTCACCATAGAGCAATTTTTTTTAAAGCAAGGGTAAGAATATTACTCTGATAATTTGAAAATGGTATTCAAAAAAGGTTTATTGGTTGGACTGTTACATCACTGGACCTGTATACAAAGCAGTGTGGTTCTGAGCCATAGTTGGGGGACCACAAAGGAAACACTGATAGGAGACAGATTTCAAAGGAAGAGCTGATCAAACTGTGTCACTGACTAAATGTGTAGAAGCTAATGAGGAATCAAAGGAGAACAGAAGTATATTGAGCACCATCTTTGGTTTTTAAGGAGTTGTAATCTAGTTATGCAAACATTGAAACAGCAAAGCCTTCTTTTGTTTTGGTCATTTTTAATAGACTTATGGTTCTGCTAGAACAACTTTACGTATTTTGGGGTTCTAGATAAGATTTTGTACTTGTATGTACATGAGTTTTACACTTTCCTTGCTGTTCAAAAATCATCAAAAGCCTTTGTTTTAGTTATGTTTCTTTAAGTTACATGGAGATGGAACCTTTATTGCTGTTGTGATAGCCTTCATTAAAAAACTGTGTGGTTACTCTGTGCCTGGCATTATGCAGTGAACAAGGCAGTATATTTAAGAAGACGAGAGATGGGAAAGGAAATGATTACATGCAGTGTGGTAAGATAGGATAGGGTGGTACAGTGTTCAGTGGGAATAGAGGAGAGGGATACCCAGTCAAGATTTGGGGGCTTTGATTTTGAATCCTAACTTGGCTACTGGAGGATCTTGGGTAAGTTATTTAATTTCTCTTAGATGAGGATCCCAGTTTCGTCCTAAAAAATAAAGTTAATAGTGCCTAATTCAAAGGATACATTTGAGAATCACGTTAATTTGTGTATGCAAATTGTTTAACTGGCACATAGTAAATTGTCAATAAATATTAATCGTTACTCCTTCTGCCTGTCCCCTTAGAAAGATCGGGGGCTAGATAAAAGCCTTGTTTGGAGAAAATGACCTGTATGAGGAAATCTATGAGGAGGTGAAAAAGTTAAATGTGGTTCTTTTTTTTTTTTCTTAGTTGGAGTCGTACACTCACAGCCGCCCCAGCGTCAACCTGCTGGGCTCTGGCGATCCTTCTGCCTTAGCCTTCCAAGTAGCAGGAACTACAGGTGTGCTCTACTACACCTAGCTAATTTTTGATTTATTGTTGAAACCAGGTCTTGCCAAGTTGCCCGGACCAGTCTCGAACCCACGGGCTCCTAGTATGCTGGGATTACAGGCTGAGCCACTGAGTCTGGCCCTGTTCTATTGTTGTAATAAGTGGAGAGAGACTAGAGATGATACTGTAGTGTAATTTAGGGGCTAAAACATACAGGAATCTTGTGGGCCATATTAATTTGAAAAAGATAATGTAGTTTTTTTTAACATTCAATTTTATTTTGGGAAAAAAAACTAACAGAGATAGTGAGAGAATATTACAGAGAACTGTCATTATACTCTTTAACTGTAATCAATCACAGATATGTTAACATTTTCCCTCATTTGCTTTATTTCTCTCTGTAGAGGTGTTTCGAAAGACTACTCTGGAATAGTATGGTCAGTGAATTGGAGGAAAGCAAGACTGGAGACTTGGAACCTAGTTAAGACATTTCATTTATTTGCTAAAGAAATAGTGAAAACCTGTTTAGTGAAAGTGAGCAGAAGAGTTCAAATTTGAAGGGTAATTAGGAGGTAAAATTGGTGATAACTTGGATACCTGAGGAGAGGTAGAAGAAAGGATGGTACCCAGTTTTCTCCTGTGAGCAGCTGAGTGGATTGAGTATGCCATTCCATTCATAGGAAAATGAGACATTTTGTGGGAGAGGTTCGGTTATGGGCAAGTTGTTTGTAGTATCTGCTGGGTATTGGAGTGGAGAAGACTACCTACTATGTTGTTCGTAGCATAAGCTCTAGAGCTACATTCTTTGAGTTAGCCTCCTAACTCATTTCTGCCACTTACTAGCTGTGTGTCCTTGGGTAAACTGTGGGACTTTTCTACACCTTTTCTTTTTTTGTAAATTGTGCGTAGTCTTGTGATTTTTCTTCAGTAAGCACTGAGCAATGTGGATATAGACAAGAGTATCCTGAATTTGCTCTTGGGCTGAAGTTTTGTTAGGGATTTTAGTAAACATGTAAAGCCAGACTTTTGGAATCTGGAAGTATTCATGGCATCCAAGTGTTTATCTTTTCCCCTACCCTGATGAAGGCATGGAATAATTACGTTGAGGTTAATATGATGCTTGTCTTTTAATCACAATGTTGTCATAGATGATTGACTTCTTTGGATACTTAGAACCTATTTTGTTCTTACTACTACTATAAATTTTAAATTACAAAATTTAGAATTCATAAAATTCAAATTAATAAAATGAATTTAATGTGATGTTTTTGTTTAAACCAGGCTTTTAATCACAATGTGAATGGTGGCTTCTTTGAGAGTATTTTGAGTTTGATGTGCCCGTACTTCCACTACCTTTCTCTGCTCCACATAAAACCTTCCTTGCTATATTATGTTGGTATATCGTTTGACCCTAATGCATTGTTTGTGTATTAGGTTTCTTCTGCTTTTTTAATTTTTTTTGAGTTGGAGTCTCACTCTGTAAGTCTTACTCCAGGCTGGAGTGCATTGGCACACTCATGACCACCCCAGCGTCAATCTGCTGAACTCCGGTGATCCTTCCACCTCAGCCTTCCAAGTAGCCGGAACTACAGGTGTGCGATATCACACCTGGCTAATTTTTTTTTTTAAATTGTAGAGACGAGGTCTCACCAAGTTGCCTGGGCTAGTCTTGAATCCGCAGGCTCAGGCAATCCACTCACCTTGGCCTCCCAAAGTGCTGGAATTACAGGCTGAGCCATCGAGCCTGGCCTTTTTTTTGAGCTGGGGGGTCTCTCTCTTGTCCAGCTTGGAGTGCAGTGGCAGGCTCACGGCCACTGCAGCCTCAACCTGCTGATCTCAGTTAATCCCTGCGCCTCAGCCTTCCAAGTAGTTGGGACTACAGATGCACGCTACCATGCCTGGCTTATTTTTTGATTTTTTGTAGAGACGAGGTCTCATCAAGTTGCCCAGGCTTGTCTCAAACACCAAAATTACCTATTACTAAAGATTATATAAAAAGATAAATCTTAAGTACTAAGGAAGTATAACCAGTTTCAAAGAAACTGATCCAGCCCTCTTCCCAAACTACTGGGCAGTATAAACCCAAACTAGGCAGTGTAAAATAGGAAAAATTATCTAAAACCCAAACCCTGAAATTGTAATGCTCTGACTTCCAATATTGCATATCATCAAACGCCACATTACTATAACTGTTAGTTGATTATTATAATTTATGATACAGTGTGCCTCAAACTCAGGACATATTTTTAAGGGTTCTCAAGTCTTCTATAGAAGATGGTATGCTTGGTGTTTTAATTTTGACATTAATCTAAAAACATGTAACACGAGCATATTTTCAGTTATCTGGACGTTTACATGTATTAAATACCACCACATGATTTCAAAGACCATGTTGGTACTAGCACTAATTAATTGCAATGGGCTGTTAAAAACAGAAGTCTGGGCGCAGTGTCTCAGCCTGTAATCCCAGCACTTTGGGAGACCGATGCGAGAGGATTGTCTGAGCCCAGGGGTTCAAGAGCAACGTGGCGAGACCTCGTCTCTACAAAAAATTAACCGGGTGTGGTGGCATGCACCTGTAGTTTCAGCTACTTGGAAGACTGAGGTGGAAGGATCGCCTGAGCCTGGCAGGTCGAGGCTGAGGTGGCCGTGAGCATGCCACTGCACTCCAGCCTGGGCAAAAGAGTGAGACTCTGACTCAAAAAAAAAAAAAAAAAAGAGTTTAACTCACTTAATGAGAAGTCTTTGAGGTGTTTACATGGTCCTGAATTAATTTGTGTTAACTCAGGGATCCAGGATTATGAGTACTCAAAATTTATTTGATTTGTGTCTACATTAAATACAGAAATTAAGAGTGACTTGTTTAAGAGAAAACACGTGTGGAAAAGTGAATAAAAGTTAAACTTAAGTGAGGTGAAGATTTGAGTAATTTCACATAAAATACACAGTTGATTTAAAAGGTCACTTTTCGTATATAATTTCTCAAGCTGTATTAAGGGAGAGAGCTTCCTTGACATTATTTATACTCTTCAGTCATTGTCCATTTTTGCTGCCTCAAGGTGAAGATGTGGAAAAAGTTTTGGATGAATGGAAGGAGTATAAAATGGGAGTACCAACATATGGTGCAATTATTCTTGATGAGACTCTTGAAAATGTGAGTGTAATAAAATAACAAGATTTTTAGTGAAATAGTGATCAACTGTTAATTTTTAGACCTGTTAACAAAATTTGTTATTTATGTGGTATTCTGAATGAAGATCTTAAATTATGCTCAGATTTTTAGTGTTAAAAAGCCAAATTTTATTTTGTCTGCATTCTCAGTCTTAAGATTTTATGCTTGTGGCAGTTATGACTTGGTACAAAAAAGTATCACTTCATTGTTGAAAAAATTTTTTTTAAATGGGCACAGTGTCTTCATACTAACAGTAGTTTAGTCAGACTCTTGGGATATACTTAAACTGAATATTGTGTAAAACTATTGGTGATTAACTATTACCTGAAGTAACAAGAAAAATATCTTTGATTTTATAAAGGAACATGGGAAAGGAGGTCAAATTTGATTTTTACCTCTTCTTCTTTTATAGGTACTACTGGTTCAGGGGTACCTAGCAAAATCAGGCTGGGGTTTTCCAAAAGGAAAAGTAAATAAAGAAGAAGCTCCTCATGATTGTGCTGCTAGAGAGGTAAGTTATTGCAGTCTGAAATATTTTTTTGAACAACTCTATGTTATTGGCAGAAATTCTTACACATTTTTTTCTAAAATATAATAAACTCATTCACTCACTGCCTTTTTTTTTTTTTTTAAGTTGGAGTCTCACTCTGTCACCCAGACTGGAGTGCAGTGGCCGCTCCTGGCCACCGCAGCCTCGACCTGCTGGGCTCCAACGATCCTTCCGCCCCAGCCTTCCAAGTAGCTGGAACTACAGGCGCGCGTTACCACACCCGGCTGAATTTTTGATTTATTGTAGAGATGAAGTCTTGCCAAGTTGCCCAGGCGGGTCTCGAATCCATGGGCTCAGGCAATCCACTCACCTCAGCCTCCCAAGGCACGGGATTACAGGCTGAGCCACCAAGCTCGGCTCACTCACTGCTTTTGCCTATGAAAGAGCTTTAATATCAGGAGCCCTACTGGAAACTGAGCTTACAAACTGCCGGCTCCCAGCATCCTTGCCAGCCTCTGGCTTCAGTTACTTCAGTGTCTGCCAGACTGCCGGGGACAGGGGGGAACTAGTGATCTGTGGTGCTTCTAAAAGTTCAGGCAGGATCACCAAACCATCCATTCCCACTGGCATTGGATTCTTACTCCCCACTACTATAGTCACTGCTGAGCTGCCCACTTCTTGAATCTCAGGTGGAGACTCATTTCTTGTCCTGAGGGTTTCCTCTTATTGTTGACCTTGTGTCTTCAAATCATAGTTGTGGAGCCAGTGAGGCTCCCTCTTATTGTTGGGGATATATTCCAGGTAGATGCATGAAACTGCAGATGGTAAAGAGACAGTATCTCATTGTGTCACTCAGGCTGGAGTGCAGTGGCATAATATTAGCTTACTTTAACTTCAAAACTCCTAGGCTCAAGCAATCCTCCTCTCTTAGCCCCCAAATAGCTGGGACTACAGGTGCATTCCACCACACCTGACTAGGTTTTAAATTTCTTGTAGAGACTTTGTTGCCCAGGCTGCTCTCAAACTCCTGGCCTCAAGTGATTATTGCACCTTGGCCTCCCAAAGTGCTGAAATTACAGGCATGATCCACCATGAAAATGCTGTATTTTAAATTGGGTATGGAACAGCTTTTCCAAGCTAGTATCTACAATGGCTTATAAATAAAGCTGTTGTATATAGGTAAATGAAAGTTTATGTATACCTCTTAAAATTGAAAGCTGTTTGAGATGAGGAATTGCCACATTTTCTAAGAACTTTTCCTTTTCTTTTGGTAGATGGCAAATGAGATGGAGCAGTTGTAAAGTCTTCCCTTTTATGTCCTTAAGAAAGGACAAAATAGGGAATCATAGTATCCCTACTTAGAGGAATTGATCTGTAGTTCTGTACATGGAGTTAGACTAATCTTTTTTTTTTTTTTTGAGTTGGAGTCCCACTCGATCGCCCAGACTGGAGTGCAGCGGCCGCTCCCGGACACCGCAGCCTCGACCTGCTGGGCTCCGGTGATCCTTCTGCCTCAGCCTTCCGAGTAGCTGGAATTACAGGCGCACGCTACCACGCCCGGCTAATTTTTTTTGGATTTATTGTAGGGATGAGGTTTCGCCTGCCCAGGCGGGTCTCGAACCCGCGGGCTCAGGCAATCCACTCACCTCAGCCTCCGAAGGCGCGGGGTTACAGGCTGAGCCACCGAGCCTGGCTGAGTTAGACTAATCTTAATGCAGCAAGGTAGTTGTCCAAGTCAGGAAAGGTCATTGCATTAGCTGGAATAACAAAAATTTAGGTTAAATTGGGTGGAATCAGCTGTATCTATCACTGGGTCTTTTGAGAGGAAGTTGAGAGAAATTAAAAGTACAATAGCTCCCTCTTATTGTTGGGGATATATTCCAGGTAGATGCATGAAACTGCAGATGGTAGGGAACGCTACATATACTATTTTTTTTTCTATACGTACATATCTATGATAAAGTTTAATTTATGAATTAGGTACAGTAAGAGAATACAGCAATTTTAACGATACACTATAATAAAAGTTTTTTGAATGTGGTCTCTTTTCTCTCTCTCAAATATCTTATCGGGCAGTATTCATCTGTTTTTCAGACTGTGGATGACCATAGGTAACTGAAACCTGAAAAACAAAACCTCAGATAATGGGGGACTACTTTTCCTAAACTTAGGAAAATTAAGAAGTACCCCAGACTCAAGGGCTCTACATGCATCCACCACTAGAACCCTTCATTTGAAGAATTTTATGCATTATATTTTAAAGAGAATAGTGCAGAAACGGGGTTTTTGAGGAAAGAGAGAGTCAGTTTAACCTGTGACTTGAGGTACTCAGTTTTTGCTTTGGTTTATCTTACTTGTTTTCTGTTCTAAGATACTAAGATAAAAGGTTTTCTATGTGGTGCTAATTTCATTAATGACTGTAACCATAATTTGTAAGAAAATACATAATTTCTTTTTAGGGCAAGGGTAGTGGGAAAATTTGTTTTTAGGGCAGGTTCTATAGGAGGTTGTCATTTCCATTTTATGTGATGAAACTGAAATAGCAGTTGAGTTACAAGCATATCTGACTTTTTGTTAACGTTTAGCTTTCTTATTTGGATCACTATGGATTTTTTTTTTCCTGTTTTCAATTCATGCCTTGTTCTAAGGGAAGGAAACTCATTTTGAGGAACCATAGTCCTTTAATTTCAGGAAAAAGTTTTTCCCTTTGATAATAAGAATTAATCCTAACTTCTAAATGTTTTGATCTCAGTGAATTCCCCTTATAGCTGATCAAGGAACTGGGCAGAAAATACCTGACTTTAACTTCTGTAGATTTTTAGATTGGAATTTTTAAAGGCAAGTTTGACTTCTATTACTGATTTTTAAATGACTAACTTTGTCTTAAGGAAAAGTTTTGGGATTAAGGTGCAGTGTTGCTGTTTTGATCTGCCTGGGCTGCCATAACAAAATGTCACAGACTGAGTGGTTTAAACAACAGAAATTTATTTCTCAACAGTTTTGGAGACTGAGTTGTCCATGATACATGACCATCTGATTTGGTTCTTGGTGAGGGCTCTCTTTCTGGTATATCAATGATCACCTTTTTGCTGTGCTCACATGGTTTTTCCTGAGTGTGTGTAGAAAGAGCTCTGGTGTCTCTTTCTCTTATAAAAAAGGCACCAGCCCTAACAGATTAGGGCCCCACCATTACAGGTCTCATTTAACCATTATTATCTCCTTGCAGTCCTGTCTCCAAATGCAATCACATTGGAGGTTAGGGCTTCAACATATGAATTTAGGGGCGTCAGGAGGATGGGACACAATTCAGTCCATTGTAGTTGCCATCTTTAAATGATGAAAGTATTCACTTAGCAATCCTAGCATTGCAGTGTGTCCTCCTGCCACTTGGTGGTACTGTAGTACAGTAGAAGCAACACTGCTTGACCTGGGAAATCACCAGTTCAGTCTTAGTTGTAAACCAGATTGTTATTACTTTCTTTTCTAGTTTATTAATGCCTCATTTTCCCTTTTAATTTTCATTTGTATTAACATTTAAGAAAAGATTTTGTCCTAATTTTCTAGCTACTGATTAAACTTGGACTGATGTCTTAAGCACTTTTTTATGTTATGCTGTTCTAACCGTGGATGCTAACCCTTATTTTAAGTTATTTTTATTTTTTATTTTTTTGAAGTCAGAGTCTCACTCTGTAACCCAGGCTGGAGTGCAGTGGTACACTCACGGCCACTGCAGCCTCGACCTGCTGCGCTCAAGTGATCCTTGAACTTCAGACTTCCAAGTAGCTGGAACTACAGGCACGTGCCACCATGCCTGGTTAATTTTTTTTTTAATTGTAGAGATGAGGTCTCGCCAAGTTGCCCAGGCTGGTCTTGAACCCGTGGACTCAAGGCAATCCTCTCACGTTGGCCTTCCAAAGTGCTGGGATTATAGGGGTGAGCCACCACGCCCAGCCATATTTTAAGTTATTAATAGTGGGCAACTTTTTCGGGTCCCCTCTCACTGTGGGAGCTTTTCTGTCCTCTCAATAAATCCTGCTTTAAAAAATGTTATTAATAGCATTTTTATTTGCTTTATTGTAGCATTCCTACAGTCATGTTAATTATATATGGCAATTCAGTGAATTTGACACATCCTTAAACAGGACTGGATATATGACCTAAGCCTAAAGAAGCAATGCCAAACAGGCTTCTTGAGCAGAAATTATAAATAATTATCAATGAAAACCCACAGCAATTTATTTTTTATTTTTTTTGAGTTGGAGTCTCTATCACCTAGGCTGGAGGGCAATGGCATGATCATGGCTCAATGCAGCCTCCGACTCCTGGGCTCAGCTGATCCTTCTACCTTAGCCTCCCTAGTAGGTATGATTACAGGTGCATTCCACTAAGCTCAGCTGATTTTTTAAATTTTTTTGTAGAGACGAGATTTCACTATGTTGCTTAAGCTGATCTTGAACCCCTGGGTTCAAGTACTCCTCACCTTTGCCTCCCAGGGTGCTAGCATTATAGGCATGAGCCCCATGCCTGGCCTCAATTTTCTTTTTAAGAGGGTAATTTGGGTTGGTAATTTCCAGTCTTTTGTTTAATGTTTTGGTTCACTTTCGTTAATTTGATTATTTCTGGGCAGTTTTGTTCAGAAATAGATTTAGGACTATCACAAGACACAATTTTATCAAATTTAGTTTGAAGATCATGGTTGGCTTTATTTGAGATTCTAGAATTGGACAGTACTTCATTCCATAAGACAGAATGAGTGTTCCAATAAACTGTGCAAAGGAGGATAAAACATCCTGTTTGTTGTTTTTGAATTGGAGTCTCACTTTGTCATCCAGGCTGGAGTGCAGTGGCACGCTGATGGCTACTGCAGCCCTGACCTGCCCGATTCATGCTATCCTTCTGCCACAGACTTCTTCTAAATAGCTGGAACCACAGACCTGCGCCACCACACTTGGCTAATGTCTTAAAATTTATCATAGAGAAAGGTCTTGCCAAATTGCCCGGGCTGGTCTCTAATCCCTGGGCTTAGGCAGTCCTCTCCCCTTGGCATCCCAAAGAACTGGGGTTATAGGTTTGAGCCACTGTGCCCAGCTAGGCGGATGGTTTTAAAGACACAACAGAGTCAGCAGACAACAAACACACTCACTGTTGTCCTGCCTGTTGTGTCTTTTTTTTTTTTCGAGTTCGAGTCTTACTCTGTCACCCAGGCTGGAGTGCAGTGGCACGCCCATGGTCACTGCAGCCTCGACCTGCTGAGGCGATTCTTCTACCTTTCAAGTGGCTAGAACTATGAGAGTGTACCACCACACCCTCCTTTTTTAAAAAAAAAAAAAAAAGCAGGATTTATTGAGAGGACAGAAAAGCACAGGGCAGAGATGAAACATGTTTTCTAGATATTATTGAAGACATAACTACTTCAGTATATTTTTGTTGTCATTTGTGGTGAAACACCACCTGTTCTTGAGAATAAGAAATTGATACTTGGCAGTTCATATTATGGACAGGATTTCATTGTCTTTCTGTGCTGGTGCTCTTTGGGTAACATTAAAAAAAAATTATTTACATGGTTATTTTATCTGGTAACTTTTTTTTTTTTTTTTTTTGGGAGTCAGAGTCTTACTCTGTCACCCAGACTCGAGTACAGTGACATGCTCATGGTTACCGCAGCCTTGATCTGCTGGGCTCAGGTGATCCGCCTGCCTCAGCCGTCCAAGTAACTGGAACTACAGGTGCATGCCACCACACCTGGCTAATTTTTTTTTTTTTTGTAGGTTAATTGTAGTTGCCCAGGCTGATCTCAAACCCCTGGGCTCAGGCAGTCTTCTTGCCTCCACCTCTCAAAATGTTGGGATTATAGGTGTTAGCCACCATGCCCAGCTTTGATAACATTTGAGAAATTAATGCTGCTTCGTTTTAATACAGGAGTAGATTTGGTTCACAGATGGTATTTTAGGAAAATTTTTGTCTTTGGTGTTAGTACATACATATAATCAGACACCAAAATACCATTTAAAAGCTTTCCTGGTCAATATTTGATGAGAGTACATGCTTATTTTAGTGGCAAATCTATATCACTTTTAGAATTGAGAGGTTGTTCCTTGTATTCTGAGTTTGGTTGTACAGTTTAAAACTGCCTTTGTTAGTGCTGATGGCTCTTTTCATTTCACCTTACGTTGTACTATTTCCTCCCATATCATTCTTCAGGTGTAGCCATTCCTAGCTATCTGAATGGAATCCCTTTTTCTTTTTATCTGTCTGGCAAACTCCTATTCATCTCATAAGACCTAGCTCGAGTGTATTCAGCAGAAATAGGATACTATCCATGACAGCTTTCCAAAGGTGACCACCTCCCAACTCTCAAACACGTCTGCCAAAGACTGAGTTAGGCATCCTGCTCCTATTTCTTAAAACTTATATTACAGTTTTTTTTAAGAATGAACTCCTCTTTTTTTTTGAGTTGGAGTTTCACTCTGTCGCCCAGACTGGAGTGCAGTGGCCGCTCCCAGCCACCGCATCCTCAACCTGCTGGGCTCCGGCGATCCTTCCGCCTCAACCTTCCAAGTAGCTGGAACTACAGGTGTGCACTACCACGCCCGGCTAATTTTTTTGATTTTATTGTAGAGATGAGGTCTCGCCAAGTTGCCCAGGCGGGTCTTGAATCCACGAGCTGGGGCAATCCACTCACCTCAGCCTGCCAAAACGTGGGATTACAGGCTGAGCCACCGAGCCCGGCTAGACTGAACTCCTTAAAAAGCAGTGCTTCTTCCAGCTACTTGGAAGGCTGAGGTGGAAGGATCGCCTGAGCCCAGCAGGTTGAGGCTGTGGTGGCCATGAACGTGCCACTGCACTCCAGCCTGGGGGACAAGAGTGAGACTCCCAACTTTAAAAAAAAAAAAAAACAATGTTTGCTTTATTTGTTACAGAATTCACTGCCTAGGATAATGCCTGCACTTATTAGACACGTAGTACATATTTGAATGAATGCATTAAAAACAACTAAACATTTTAGTTACGTGTGACTTCATAAAAATTGCATTAGTAATGAGATAATTTTACATAGACAGAAAAATAGTAAGAGTAATACAAAGAATAGAACCCAGTTCATGTTTTTGCCATATTTGCTTTATTACTTTTAATATGTGGTTGTGTATTTATTATTATTGCTGAATTATTTAAATTGCAGGCATAATATTCCTTTATCTTTAACTGTTTCTTCATGTATCATTTAAGAACCAGGAATTCTCTTAGGGTAATCACAGTGCAGTTAACAAATTCAGTAATGTGACATTGATGCTGTTATCTAATGGACAATTCATATTCAGATCCACTAATTGCTCATTACAATCTTTTCAGCAGTTTCCATCCCTTCACCAATCCAGGATCCTGTCCACCCTCATTAGTTGCATTTGTAAATTAATTGTCATGCCTCTTCTGTCGCCTTTAATCTGGAGGAACAGTTTCTTGGTCCTTCTTCAATGCTTTTTTTTTGTTAGGCATGTATTTAGTTTGATACTTGTAACACAAAGATAACAGGCTATACCCACAAGGAATTTAGACATAGTTTCTAATTATTATGCACATTTATATGACTAGCTATGTATGTATTTCTGATAATGAGGTATTAGTCAAAGAAGGGAGCTAAAGAGAGTAACTGTAAAAACAGAATTAACCATATATGAATTATTTTTAACTCTTTCTATTGAAATTAAAGTACATAATCTTAAGTGAACAATTTGTTCATTTTTATATGTGTATATAGCTGTGAAACCATCCAGAGCAAGATAGAAAACATTTCCAGCACTGCAGAAGAGTCCTGCCTGACCCTTCCTAAACAATACTCATTTTTTCCTGCAATTTCTGAAGGGATTCACTGTTTTGACTTTTATTACCATTGATTCGTTTTGCTTGTTCTTGGAGCGTCATAATTAGAGTTTTGCAGTAGTACTCTTTTGTGTTTGGCTTCTTTGACTCAGTATAATGCCTGTGAGATTCTTCTATGCTGTTGCATGTCCCAGTAGTTGGTTCTTTCTGTTGTTTTAAGAGGAAGGACCCGAAAAAACCTGGAATTATTTTCTGAATGGTGGGGCCGTTTTAATACAGGCTTCCCTCCACTTAGTAGGTGTTGTAGGAACCCATCAACATCGGTGTACCAGCTAGCTTTGTTGTGAGAGACTGCATTCAGCTTCAGTGATTTTTTTTTTTTTTTTTTTGAGATCCAATGTACTTGCTCATTTCATGTACATGAACAGCCTGTCCACACCTTCATGAACATGAATAGCCCATACTGCCCTGAGTGTTAGCAGCTTTTGACCAAAAACAGCAGGACTCCTGTGCCTCACCCTCCCTATTCTAATCGATCTCTATCTAGAGTGATGGTTTTTTGTTTCTCTGATGAAAAAAGTCCTCAAAGGGAAACAAAAGTCCTCAAAGGTAAACATTGTGCCTATGTGGAAGAGGTGAAACAAAGAACAGCAGAAACACTAAAAGACACCAAAATTTGACGAGAGTTCAAAAACAGTTTTGAGCAGTGGAAAAACTTGATAGGTGAATTGCATCAAAGGGAGAGTACTTTGAAGGTGACTGAAATTTAAATTTTAATAAATTCCAGGTGTTTTGAATTCCTCCATATGTAGTATTCTAACATATGAACATACTACATTTTTTATACTACATATTTTTGTCCATTCTGTTGTACATTGGATTGTATCCAACTTTTGCTATTATAAATTAAAACTGCTGTGAATATTCTTGTATGTATCCTTTGAGGGAAATAGCCCGTGTTTCTCTAAGAGTGGACTTGCTGAGTCATAGGAAGGCAACTATCAGTAGTTTTCTAAGTAGTTGTACTGATTTACATTCCCAACAACAGTGAATGAGAGTTCTGGTTGTGCTGCATTCTGGCCTGTACATCAAATTATCAAACTAAATACTTTTTAGCTATTCTAATGGAAATGTAATGGTATATCATTGTGGTTTTTAATTAACATTTTCCTGAAGTTTAATGTTGTTGAGCACTATTATGTTCTTATTGGCCATTCAAATATCCTCTTTTATTAAGTACCCATTTACATGTTACCCATTTTTTAAAAAGTTGAGTTACTTATATCAATATGTATAAGTTTATAATATGTTCTGGATATGAATATTGTATCTTTTCTTTTGACTCTCTTAATGGTGTCTTTGATGAAGAAAAACAGTTTTACATATTGATAAATCAGTCTTAATTATTACAATGTAAATCTAATCCATCAAGGCGAATTTAGTAATCAAAAACATTTTCAACTGTTTCAAACAGTAGATTAGACAAAGGAAAAGGAAAACCCTGAAGTGTCTGGGCTTTTGTATATGAGAATGCTCAGACAGCATTCATGAGTCAGACCTACATGATTGATGGTTTAACAACATTGTCTTTTGCATGTAAATGTTAATAAGATTTGGGGAAGTGGGAAATCTTGAAACCTCTATTGCTGAGCCATCTGGATTTAATTTTGGGAAAGATGTATAGTTTTGGTGTGTTTGAATGTCAGTGATCAGCTCTACAGTGAACTGCTTCTGTGTATACACCTACAATACTAGATGTGGATAGAGAAAAATATAGGACACAATAACTTTCTTTTTTTCAATATCACATATGGTACATATACTTCTGTACCCAGTCTGTCATTTCTAGAAGTAGTAAATATAAATATTGTTTCATTTTTTCTGAATTTTTTCCTTGAGTTTAAATTTTAATGAGCTTGGGGCCTGACAGTTAAAATGAACATTTTATCCAAATTTGTTATTTCCAGGTCTTTGAGGAAACTGGTTTTGATATCAAAGACTATATTTGTAAGGATGATTACATTGAACTTCGAATCAATGACCAGCTTGCTCGTTTATACATCATTCCAGGAGTTCCAAAAGATACAAAATTTAACCCAAAAACCAGAAGAGAAATTCGGGTATGTAACAATTTGCGAGTATTTTCAGGTTGTTTGACACTAACAAAGTTGAGTTAAGTAGGGAATTTCTTTTAGACACTCCTTGATAATAATTAACTAAGTGAAATTTCTTCTGTGTTTCAGAACATTGAGTGGTTCTCCATTGAGAAATTGCCTTGTCATAGAAATGATATGACCCCCAAATCCAAACTTGGTTTGGCACCAAACAAATTTTTTATGGCCATTCCTTTTATCAGGTATGTTCATATTTCTTGAAATATAAATAACCTTCATGATTCCACAAGTTTCTTTTTATAGC
The DNA here is from genome assembly GCA_963574415.1 of Tarsius wallacei. Lineage (NCBI taxonomy): Eukaryota > Metazoa > Chordata > Mammalia > Primates > Tarsiidae > Tarsius > Tarsius wallacei. Next base: position 9,394 of record CAUYQG010301368.1, on the reverse strand, counting down.
CAGATTTTGAAATTGAATTCTTAATGTTTCCATAGACCATTGAGGGACTGGCTTTCTAGAAGATTTGGAGATTCCTCAGACAGTGACAATGGATTTTCCTCAGCTGGTAGCACACCAGCTAAACCCACTGTAGAAAAATTGAGGTAATGAAATATATTCCTGGAATTCTGACTTTCTGGTAGTTGTTTTTTTTAATATAGTAGCATTCTCCTTCTAAAATTTGCACAGGTATATGATAACTTTTTATAGGTACCATTTTGTCATTGGATTCACAGATAATAGAAGATTTTTTAAAAGGTTTTTAATGAGATGAAAAAGGTTAATTGGAGTTGGAAAGAAGCTTCAGGCACATTTTAAAATAGTATACTCAAGAGGATACCAACTTTTTAGATGAATAGAAAGAACGCTAGGAAAAGGAAAAAACTTGTGTGTGTTCATAGTATAACTTTTTTCTGTTTTTACATCCTACTTTGGAGATAATTGAATTTCTGAAGACTGTTGGATGGGGAATATATTGGGGTCTGTGTTTGTTTAGGGGAGATGAGAGATGTTGGTATATAACTTATATAATCACAGACAGAACAGTGAAGACTTGGGCTTGCTTTTTTTCTTTCTCTATTGTAGACTTATAAAGTAGTCTGGGGAAGTAACTGTTAAATAAACATATATGCTTGCAATCAGTGTGTTAGAAATTTGCCTGTTTTAGGTTCAGAGAGAGTTGATTTTTATATTTTCTCTAATTTGCATGTCCTATTATAGAATTTCAAAAATTAAACAATAGGAGTAAACCACATTTGTGGTCAATATTTTTCAATTAGATGGGTTTTATGAGGACAGGAACTTGGACAAAATACCTTCAGATGCCTTTCTAAATCTGTGGTTACAGTCACCAAATTATTTACTATTAGATGTAACTGAAACAGTATAGAAAAAATTAAGGTAGACAGGAGTGCAGCCAAGATTAAAAAGAACCAAGACACTACCAAAAAATTACGAAATAGCGACAGTGTTGGGGGGAAAAATGACATGAAAGTTCATGTTTGGAAAAATCTATCTACCATATTATGTGGTGTGATTTCCATACCTTTTAGTCCTGGGTTTTGTGGTCTTGGCGAGTGGGTAAGGAGATGATAAAGTGACTTCTGTAAACAAATTTCAGGTTTTTAGTGGTGGGTGATGGTATTTTTAGAATATGATCTGTTGGAGGAAATGTCTAAATTTTGTCTAAAGGGTAGAAAGGCTGAAATTTTATTATAATTACAAATTGCTGCATGAGTGTAACCTTTTAAAATTAGATTCTTTTACATTTTGAGACTAAAGTCTTAATTTGCTCATTCATTATCTTGTGCCCTTAATTTTTTGCTTCAGAAGATAGCTTAATTTCTCAGATCCCCTTCTAGCTTGGTATATGGTCCATAACTGACCTGTGTGGGATCAAATTCCATACTTGAAACATCCTAGTAAGAATATGAATTGCTTGTCCTATTAAAAACAGGACATTCATTGTTTTAACTACATTTAAAAAGAAATATTTTCTTCAGATTTTTAAGAAAACAGTATAATCACATATAAGGAGAAGATGGCATGGATAATTTTTTAAAGACTGGGATGAAAAATAATAGGTTATTCATTCAAGAAATATTTATTTACTTTTCTGGGCGATGGGGATAGATACTAGATAAAGCAGACACGAATCTCTGCCCTCGTGGAATTTACGTTCCAGTTGAGGGAGATAGAAAATAAATAAAAAAGTAAAATATAGTTGTAGTTTGTAAATTAAACTTATTAAGATAATAAAATAACTGTAGCTGAAAATGTTCTGATCTTATTTTCATTTTTAAAATCTTGGTATAGTCGAACAAAATTTCGCCACAGTCAGCAGTTATTTCCTGATGGTTCTCCTGGTGACCCATGGATAAAGCAAAGGCAGCCACTGCAACAAAAGCCATGTAATAATCATCCTGAAATGTCTGAGGTTTTAAAAGTGAAGGTGAGTGTGCACAGTTAATTTTGCAGAGATTTAGAACATTTTGCTTTGAAATCAGTCTCATTTGAGGAATTGCTTTTTTCCCCTCCTGATTTGGGGTCTCATATTCTGCTCAGGCTGGAGTGTGGTGGCAACAATGATCATGGTTCACTGTAGCCTCAACTTCCTGGGCTCAGGCGATCCTTCCGCCTCATCCTCCCTTGTAGCTGGTACTAGAGGTGGGTGCCACCATGCCTGGCTATTTTTTTTTTTGTAGAGATGAGGCCTCACTATGTTGCCTAGGCTGGTCTTGACCTTCTGGACTCAGGCAATTCTCCCAAAGTGCTGGGATTACAAGTGTGAACCACCGTGCCCAGCCAGGAATTGCATATTAATAGTTATAGAGCTCTGAAAAGACTCCTGTGTTTCTTACTTTTGAATTGAAGTAGAGCTGAGACTCCTTAATGTTTACAGCTTTGGTATAAATCTAGTGTAATGAGTAATAAGAATTAACATCTAACTTTGGTATGTATATTCCCGATGAAAGGTTCATTTTAAAACAAAGATGATAGGGAAACTATCTTCCAAATTAAGATAGTAGGATCGGGTGCCTGAACAAGACATATTTGTGTACCTAACCCTTAACTGTACCCCTCAATATCACAATAAAAAAAATATTGTATAAAAAAAAAAGATAGTAGGATTTATTGACTTTTGTTCAGAAAAAGAAGTAACAGTGTATTGTACAATTTTATTTTCATCCATTCCACTCTTAATGGACATTTTGGTTATTTCCAGTTTGGGGCTTTAACAGACAGTTCTGCTATGAACACTTTACTATAAATACTTCTATACATGTCTTTTGATGAACATACATACTTCTTTTGTGTAACTAAAGGAACTAAAAATAGAATTGTTGGATTACTCGATATGCTTGTGTTACTGAGCAGGGGTCCCCAACCCCTAGGCTACAGACTGGTACCCATGTTACCGTCTGAGCTCTGCCTCCTGTCAGATCAGCAGCAGCATTAGATTCTCATAGGAGTGCAAACTATTATGACCTGTGCATGCAAGGGCTCTAGATTGTGTGCTCCTTGTGAGAATCTAATGCCTGATGATCTGAGGTGGAGTTGAGGTGGTGATGCCAGCACTGAGGAGTGGCTGCAAATACAGATTAACAGTAGTAGTGAGGTTTGACCACACAGAGACCATTATAAGTCATTTGCTTGCAGACTCATATCAAAAGCCTATTAGTGTGTTGCAAGTGAGTTGATGTACTCAGTTGTACCACTTTATCTGGTGGCAGACTTTAAATCAGAATCCAACACTTATTTTAGTCTGCCTATGGCTTGCCCATTATTTTATTTACCACTTCTGTCTGCGCCTCTTTTCTAAAAAAATGGTGTTATATAATTATTTCATTATATTTTACAGTATAATAATACTAGAAAGAAAGTACACAATAAATACTGTGTACTTGAGTCATGCCAAAATCATCACCCCTCATCTGTGCAAAAATTGTCTTCCACTAAACCAATGCCTGATGCCAAAAATGTTGGGAACCTCTGTTATAGAATATATACTTGCAAATAATTTTCTCAAGTAATTTATATTCCCAGCAATTCTAATTGTTCCACATCCTTACTTGGCATTATGTCTTTTTTATTTCAGCTTTCCATTTGAGTGTTACTTTTATTTTTTATTTTTCCTTTAAAAGATTTATTGTGTTTGTCAAAACTTTAAAAAGTTCGTGCTTCAGAGGATGTTATGAAAAGAGAAAAAAGAGTCCACAAAATAGAAAATGTTCGCATGTTATATATAGAATAAAAAGTTAATACCAGAATATTTTAAAAACTCCTAGAACTCAACAAAAACAAAACAGCTCAATTAAAAAATGGACAAATGACTTAAATAGACAGTTATTCAAAGAAGATATATAACATGGTCAATAAGCACACAAAAAGATACTTAACATTACTAATCACTGAGATACTATTTACCCCTTACGATGACTATAATAAAAGCCAAAAATGACAAAACTGAAAATAACAAGTGTTGAGGATGTGGAGAATTCCCACCATGTGCATTGGAATGTAAAATGGTGCAGATGCCTTGGAAAAGTGTCAGTTTCTCAAAAAGTTAAATAGTTGCCATATGACCCAACAAATCCATTCTGAGGTATATATCCAAAAGAATTGAAAACAGGACTTAAACAGATAATTTACATACCAGTGTTCATAGAAGCATTATTTGTAATAAGGAAAAGGTGGAAACAACTCACATGTCTGTCAAAGATTACTAGATAAACAAAATGAGTTGTACGTGCAGTGAAATATTCAGTTGTAAGGAAATGATATTAAGAAATGAAATTTAGCCAGGCATGGTGGCTCATGCCTGTAATCCCAGCACTTTAGGAGGTGGAGGCGAGAGGGTTGCCTGAGTTCAGGGGTTCAAGACCAGCCTGGGCAACATGGTGAGACCTCATCTCTACAATAAATCACAAAAATTAGCTGGGCATGTTGGAACACTGAGGCAGAAGGATCACTTGAGTCTAGCAGGTTGAGACTGCTGTGGCCGTGAGTGTACCATGGCACTACAGCCTGGGTGACAGAGTGAGACTCTAACTAAAAAAATAAAAAAAGGCAGGGCGCGGTGGCTCAAGCCTATAATCCCAGCACTTTGGGAGGCCGAGGAGAGAGGATTGTCTGAGCCTGTGGGTTTGAGACCAACCTGGGCAACATGGTGAGACCTCATCTCTACAATAAATTAAAAAATCAGCTGGGCATGGTAGTGTGTGCCTGTAATTCTGGCTCCTTGGAAGGCTGAGGCAGAAGGATCGCCTGAGCCCAGCAGGTCGAGGCTGCGGTGGCTGGGAGTGTGCCACTGTACTCCAGCCTGGGCGACAGAGAGACTCCAGCTTTTCTTAAAAAAAAAAAAAAGAAAGAAATGAAATTTGGGCATGGTGGTTCACGCTTGTAATCCCAGCATTTTTGGAGGCAGAGGCGAGAGGATTGCCTGAGTCCAGGGGTTTGATACCAGCCTGGGCAACATGGTGAGACCTTGTCTCTACAATAAATACATTTAAAAAATTAGCTGGGCGTGGTGGCATGTGTCTGTGTTTCCAACTACTTGGAAGGCTGAGGTGGTAGGATCTCCTGAGCCTGGCAGGTTAAGGCTGTGGTGGCCGTGAGTGTGCCACTGCACTCCAGCCTGGGTGGCAGAGTGAGACTGCAACTAAAAAAAAAAGGAAAACAAAATTTTAGCCAGGTGTGCTGGCTCATGCTTGTAATCACTTTGAGAGGAGGTGAGAGGATTGCCTGAAGCCAGGGGTTCTAGACCCACCTGGGTAACTTGGCAAGATCTCGTCTCTATAATAAAAAATTAGCCAGGTGACGTGCACCTGTAGTTCCAGCTTCTTGGGAGGCTGAGGCAGAGGAATCACCTGAACCCAGCAGGTCGAGGCTGTGGCAGCAGTAAATATGCTGCTGCACTCCAGCCTGGGCACTCCAACTCAAAAAAAAAGAAAAAGAAATTCTGATACATGCTACAATATAGGTGAACCTTGGTGATATTATGTTAAGTGAGATAAGCCAGATGCAAAAGGACAAATGTTTATGGTTCCACATAAATGAAATATCTGGAATTGACAAATTCGTAGAGATACAAAGTAGGCTAGAGTTAACAGGGTTGGAGGGAGGGGAGAATAGGGAGTTATTGTTTATTGGGCACAGTTTCTGTTTGGGGAAGTAGTTGAAATGATAAATTCTATGCATATTGTATCACAATGAAAAACAAAAACAAACACTGGGAGAGCAGAAACCCCTCAGCTCCCTTTCTGCCCTGGGAGCTTTTCTGTCCTCTCATTAAATCCTGCTTTTAAAAAAAAAAAAAGTGTATGGTGACATAAGTTTCTGAAAGCCATATTTATTTTCCTACCATTATTTAAGTTAGGCTATTGTTTTTCAGCTATTTTAGCAACTGCATAATTTTTTCTGTAGGTAATTGGAATGTAAATTAATGTATCTTTGTTTTAATGTTATATTTAAAAATAACAAAGTTTCTATTTTCTCACCATTTTATCTAGTCTTCTGAAATAGCTATCACTTCAAGTTCTCAAATGACAGATTAATGTTTACAAAGCGTTTGTTTTAATTTGAACTTAGAAATTTTTGTGGGAAAATTAACTCACATTAAAGCAATTTAATAGCAAGATTTAAACTACGGTATGTTTAGATGTCTAAATTTAGAAATAATAACCCACATTTTAAGAACACCAATCTTTATTATATATTTTGTAAAAAGAGGTTCTTCATATAATCTTATTTTGTTTATTAATACTTTAAAGCAGATTTCCAGGGTAACAGTTGATCATACCTGTTGCTGATTTTCTGCTTTAAGAACCATGTCCAGTGTGCCTCAGCATTCCCTTGGAGAGAGGTTTTTTTTTATGTATCGTAAATAAAATCTGTAAGCAGGAGTGGGATCAGGCAGAAGGTTTGGGAAGGTTCCAAGAGACCATTGTATTTGCTATTTCATACTTTTAGAGAGATCTTGCCTTGGGAAGCACTGTCTTCCATTAAAAAAATATATTGATATGGCGATTTATGAAAATGTGGGTGCGGGGAACTTTGCTGAAAACTTGATTCAAGCAGCTAAACATATTCATAGGGGTATATTATTTTGTGCTATTACATTATACTGTAGATTTATGTTTTATTTCTTATTGGAAAAACAGAATCAGAGTATGAGGGGAAATGGCAGAAAACAGTATCAAGACTCACCAAATCAAAAGAAAAGAACAAATGGGGTCCATAGTCAGCCAGCGAAGCAGCAGAATTCCTTGATGGTAAGAGTTGCCACTTCCATGCTAAGGAGGCCATGTACCCTTTCAAGAGTGGGGCAAGGTCATTGTCAAGTCACATTAATGTCGTTTGCTTTGTTCTTATTTTAATTTATATATTGGTAGAATTTTTATGGAGCTAAATTGGGTTTTTTTTTTGTTAGTTTGTTTTTTTTGAGTTGGAGTATCCCTCTGTCGCCCAGGCTAGAGTGAAGTGGCTCGTTCACGGCCACTGTAGTCTTGACCTGCTGGTCTCAGGCGATTCTTCTGCCTTGGCCTTCCAAGTAGCTGGAACTTCAGGCACGCACTACCACACCTGGCTTACTTTTTTGATTTATTGTAGAAACTAGGACTCATCAAGTTGCCCAGGCTGGTCTCAAACCCATGAACTCAGGCAATCCTCTCGCCTTGGCCTCCCAAAGTGTTGGGATTACAGACTTGAGCCATCACACCCGGCCAATTATTTACTTTTTACACATTAAAAATCTCTCTTTGGCTACTCTTAATTACAAGTTTGTAGCATTGGTTGAATTGCATTTCTAATTTTTGCTTTTTATGTGGCTGTTTACATTTATTTTAATGCCATGGAGAACAATGTATAGTCAGAGCCATTCTGTAGAGCAGTTCTACAGCTGTTGTTTTTACTGTATTTTTCTAAATATTTTGTATTAGTTTAATGAAAGTAAACATTTGGGAAAACTTCATGTATTGTTTTCTTCAAATTGATAGAATTTAGAAAATCAAAATTAAGAAAACACTCATAGCCAGTGCTGTTTTCATAGGAGTAGGTCTAAAAGCAAATGTCTGTAATCATTTTTCATTCTTTTATTTAGTCTGTGCTCCAGAAGGTAATTCATAAGTAATGGTCTTCTGGTGTTTGTATGTTGGATTTTCTTATTGTAGCTTCACTTATTTTTCATTTCTTCAACAGTGAGTAGCGATTTCAGATTTTTAGCCAACATATCTTATGTGAATTCTCTGGATGTTATTTACTCAACTTGGGGTGTAGTGACTCCATCAATAAATATATGTTGAAGATTTATTTACTGTCAACTACTTGGCCTTTACTTTTTAAAAAGATTTTTGCTAGTAAAGGAGAGAAAACCTTTACTATTATTTCACTTTTCTCCAATAAAAATAGCGACAAGAACAAAGGAGACAGTCTTAATAGGTGCTTAAAAAGCTTTTTAATAAAATTTAACATTTGTTTCTAACAGAAACTGGACAGATACTTCCTTATTGATAATATTGTACAAATGTTAATTCTCTTCAAATTTACATATGAATTTAATTTGGCACCAGTCAAAACCCTTATAGATTTTTGGGGAGAACTTCACAAATGACTCTCAAATTTGTATAGACGGACTTGAATACAGTTTTTTAAAAGGAAAGTTTATGGTGGAGAACAAAGTACGTGAACAGTCTATAAGAGGAAATAAAAGGGACTGATATACATGTAAAAAAGTCAAAGAATATAAATTAAAATGGATACCATTTTCCCCCCCTCAGATGGGCAAAAATGAAAAGATTGATAATACCCAGTTGTGTATTATTGAGTATTGGCAACACATGAAAATTACTAATTTGTATAGCCTTCTAGAGAGGAGTTTGCCTATATCAAATTCCCTAAAAAGTGCTGATCTCATTTTCCTAGAAGGGAAATTTGAAGAATATTCACCCTCTTATAATTTTTTGAGTTGGGGTCTCCTCATCCAGGCTGGAGTGGCACAATCACAGCTCACTGTGGCCTCAACCTCCTGGGCTCAAACAATCCTCCTACGTTAGCCTCCCGAATAGCTGGGACTACAGACGTGCACCCTCTTATTCTTTATAATAATGAAAACATGGAAACAATCTAAATATCCAAGGAGATATTAAATACAGTATTATAGATGTATGCAATAGACTACCATAAAGTTGGTAAAAATGATGTTGATTTGTATTTATTAAAAAATTTATTCACAATATATTAGATGTTAAAAGGTTATAGGACCGTAGCATGTATTATATAATTCCATTTAAAATATGCAATTGTATGACAATTTATTAACATTTTATCGGAAAGATATAGAAAGGTATGTACTGTAGTGTTACTAGTGATTACCTCTGGATTGAGGAATATAATGAATAATATTTTTCTTTTTTCTGGTGTCTTTATAGTGTACTTGTATATAAGAACTGAAAAAAGTTTTAGGCTTAATAAAAAATAAATACAATAGAAAAAAAGTGAGAAAATGGGATGGTGATTATATTCCTGATTTATTTTTCTACATAAGAAGTTGGATATTGTAATCTCCTGATTTTTGTTTGGCTTTTTTTTTTGAGTTGGAGTCTCACTCTGTCGCCCAGACTGGAGTGCAGTGGCCGCTCCCGGCCACCGCAGCCTCGACCTGTTGGGCTCCGGCGCTCCTTCCGCCTCAGCCTTCCGAGTAACTGGAACTACAGGCGCGCGCTACCACGCCCGGCGGATTTTTTATTTATTTATTGTAGAGATGACGTCTCGCTTGCCCAGGCGGGTCTCGAACCCGCGGGCTCAGGCAGTCCACTCACCTCAGCCTCCCAAACGCGTGGGATTACAGGCTGAGCCA
>CAUYQG010301364.1:0-26818 GCA_963574415.1 Tarsius wallacei | reverse complement strand
CCACAAGTTCTTTGGGAATTTCAATATCAGTACATTGTTTTTATCAACCATAGATATGCAATTAAAAATGGATCAAAGACTTAAACATAAGACCTCAAACTATTAAATTATTAGAAGAACACCTAGGGAACATCTGGACACCGACTTAGGCAATGAATTAATGACCAAGTCCTCAGAAGTAATTGCAACAAAAGCTATGATAGATAAATGGGACCTCTACAAACTGAAAAGTTTTCTTTTACAGTAAAAGAAACCATCAAGAGAGTAAAGAGACAACCCATGGATAGAAAAAATTATTTGCAAGCAAATTGAAAGGAAAGAAACAAACAATCCCATTAAAAAGTGGGCAAAAGACGTGAACAAACTTCTCAAAGGATGACTTACAAGTAGCCTACAAGAACATGAAAAAATACTCAGCCTCACTAATCAGAGAAATCCAAATCAAAACTATGATGAGATACTTGCTGACACCAGTAAGGATGGCTGCAGCTAATAAGTCAAAATGAACAGATGCTGGCACACGGGAGAAAAGGGGACGCTTCTATACCGCTAGTGAAAATATAAGCTAGTTCACCCTCTATGAAAAGAGGCGACTTCTCAAAGGACTAAAAATTGAGCTTCTTTATGATCCAGCAATGAACATACTAGTGGAACATAGATCACTATACCAAAAAGGCACCTGTGCAAACATGCTTACTGCAGCACTATTCATAATAGCAAAAACATTGAAAAAACCCAGATACCCATCAAAAGTGAACTGAATAAAGAAAATGTGGAGCCGGGCTCGGTGGCTCAGCCTGTAATCCCGCGCCTTTGGGAGGCTGAGGTGAGTGGATTGCCTGAACCCGCGGGTTCAAGACCCGCCTGGGCAAGCAAGACCTCATCTCTACAATAAATCAAAAAATCAGCCGGGCATGGTAGCGCGTGCCTGTAATTCCGGCTACTCGAAAGGCTAAGGCGGAAGGATCGCCGGAGCCCAGCAGGTCGAGGCTGCGGTGGCCGGGAGCGGCCCACTGTACTCCAGTCTGGGCGGCGGAGTGAGACGCCAACTCAAAAAAAAAAAAAAAAAAAGAGAAGAAGAAGAAGAAGCAAACAAACAATAAACAGGATAATTTCAGATTGTGATACATATATAGAGGGATGTCTAGATAGCATTGCCTTAGAGAATATGGCCAGGAAAAGCTTTTCTGAGAAGACATTTAAGACAAGATATGTATGGGAGAAAGGGGTCATTGTAAAAGTCTGGGCCAGATATATTTGCACTGTGCTCCTCCTCGGTTATTCAGCTGAGAGATTTTATTATACATTTTTCTCATTGATTTGCCTTTTGTTCTTATAATTATTGTTAAGAGCTTTAAAAAATTATATTGATGCTTTAAGGTTTGTTCTTTACTCCTACAGCATGAGAGGATTGGGCTAGATGATATGTATCATACCATGCTTATAAAAGAAATTTACTGCACCATAAGATAGAGCTTTTATCCCGGGTTATTTTGTACCCACAGATAATTAAAATAGCATGTGTTGATTTGTTATTCTTCATCTGTTCTTTTTGATTTCAATCATAATTTAGCAGTTCCAATTACACTGCTAGAGAATGTTTTTTTCTTTCTTAGGCTTGCATATAATTAGATGGGTGTACTTTTCAGGAGAAATATGAAGAAGCTAAAATGATATTTTTGTATTTATTTTAAATTTCCATTATTATGCATTGAAAGGGAATAAATGTATTGCTGAGCAATGTATTTGTAAATAGTGGTTTTTCAATAAAAAGTTAAGAAAGTACTATAGCTTGATTTTATGCATTTGGATTAATTATTGATATTTTTCCTTATTATGCTTCTTGAAAGTGGGTGTGAAGAACAGATTTGTTTTCAATGCAATTTTAAAGGGATTGAATCTTTGGTAGCTCCATGGACCCACAGTCATCAAATTTCTCATCATTCAAGGTTGTTGATCATTATGATAGTTCAAGGAGACTCCAAGTAAGAAATGAAATTCTACTATTATCTTATCTTTGACTGTGAGGATATTTGACCAAAAAATATTTAAATCCTTATTCATCTCAACATAGAATAATAATGAGTTCCATAAGCAGAAAAGATGATACAAAAAATAATAATGGTCCTTAGCAGCAGTACTTTCTGGTAAAAAGCATGACAGAAAGGAGCTAAAATGCATATGTAGTTATTCTGCCAATTTTGTATGCTAGGGTGGTTTAAACCTTCTAGTCTTATGTAAAAGACTAATTTGGGGTTTTTCTATATTTTTGTGCTGTATGCATGATTATGTATGATGTATAAATTATATATTGATTAATAAAGTGCTTTGTGCATAAAATAGATTAATCTGTTTAACAATAATAAGAATCACTTATCTAGAATGGAAAAGCTAGAAAGATTACAATCAGAAATAACATGTATGAACAAGAAACTTCCACTGGAAAACTAGCTTTGAAAAAAATTCAAAGAAGTTGTAGTACACTCGCCCAATTAAAATCTACCCATGAAGTGTCTCCAAATGAGTGCATGAACAAAGCTAGATGATTAGCTCTACCTCCATGCTGCTTCTTCTGGTGGTCCTTCAACATTGCTGAAAATCATTGGTTTTCTGCTTAGGGTCGCCTCTCTCACTGGGCACCACTGTCTGTTACTTCAAATACTAGGTGCCATCACCTCTGAGTGGCAATAATATTGCTTCTCTCATGACTACAATTCCTCCTAATACTGTTACTTGCGCCACCTCATCCAGTCTCTGCTGATGCTTCCCAGTGAAGCTTGAGACTAGTAAACTAGAGCTTTAGGACACTATTACTTCCTGTGGTCTGTGGCAGAATACATGCTATCATTTATCTTTCTTTTTATACACTTTAATTCCCTTAAGAAGCATCTCTGTCCAAATTAAAAGGTTGCACTGGATTTATCATGTTTAACCCTGTACACACGAAAATCACCTAGAATACTTGGGCGATACATAGTTTCTTGGCTCCATCTAAAACTGTGACTACTAATCTCTGTTGTTGGATTTCGTGAGTGTGTGTGTCTCCGTGTGTGTGCGTAATATTTTAAATTAGGTTCTTCAAGAAGATACGTATGCAGACAACCCAGAATTGTTCTCAGACTACATTTAAGGAGCACAAGTCTAAGTGACCTTAAGAGCCTTTTAATTCTGAGACTCTGCAGTTCACTCTGCAACCTTGAAGTGAAGTTGTGATCATCTCATTCGCCTTTGGATTTATGTGATATTTATGTTTCCTTTTTGGATGGTATTCTTTTTCAGGTTCAGTCTTTGATTAGACACATTTTGAAACCACTTGGATCTAGGGTTATCCTGATAATTTGCTGTTGTCAAGTGAATAAGAGATAAATACACAGTCAGAGCTTGATTATCAACTTGGGAGAAATGTGGACCTTGATGTGTTCATGTCAGACCCAGATGGTGTGATTCCATTGCTGCTGCTGCTCAGCTTCAGAAGTCATGTGATTAAAAAGAAAACCAGTGATGAGCACAGGTGGTCACTATTGTCTCCATAAGCCACATGAGGCAGAGACCTAAGTATTTTCTCCCAGACTACAGATTGATAAATAACCCCCCTCGTCAATCTCAGCATCATCCAGCTGTTGTTATTGTGTTAGCCCTGGCATCTTTGCTGCAACAGGATGTAGATTTATATGGAGGATGTGAAAAATTCAGGTTTCTAAAACTCTCCCAGGGGTAAGTGGCAGATAGTTTAGCTTTTGTAGCAAACAGGATATCTTTTAACTTTTCCTATCTTTTAAATTCTGTTCTATCTGGATATACTGTTCTTTCTCTTCTAAAGAATATGTTGTGATTTTTATAGGGTTTTAAAACTTTTGAAAAAACATTATCTTTTCTACATTTTCTTGGCTACTGAATCGTGTTGTGAAGCACTAGTGACCAATTCTTTCTTTGTGTGGGACAAAGAACATGGGCTTTAGAATATGGAAAAATGCCTTAACAGGGTCACTTACTAGTTACGTGACTTTGTGCAAGTCATTTAACCTTTTTGAGCCACATGTTTCTCATCTGCAAACTGAAGGAAAACGTATTATTCATGCAGGGTTATTGTTAGAATTAAGGAAGATTAAGTATGTAATACTGAACCTGGATCGTAATAAGAACCCAATAAATTAGAACTCTTTCCTTATTTGCATTGCTCAGAAAATGTTTGCTCCCTCATGTCTGGGCCCCAAGTGCAAAGTGAGAGTATAAAGGTGTCCTAGTAGTATAGTCTCCAGCCCAGCAGCATGAGCACCCTCTGGAATCTTGATACAAATAAAAATTCTCAGGTCCCACTCAAAACCTACTGCATGAGAAACCATGGTGTTAGAAACTAAAATACGTGTTTTAACAAATCCTCCAGGTGATTCTAAGCATGCTAAAGTTGGAAAACCACAGTATAGTGAAAGAAAAATGCAATTTAAGATGCTTGTAATACTCTGACTTCCTACATCACAATATGTAGAGAGATCCATTTGGCTCTCTATGATTGTGTGATTTTAAAAAATATTTCTACACTTGAGAACATAATAGAATTAGAGTTTCAGTTTTTCCTGAGTAAAAGAAATATATCTACTTGAATTAAAAACAAAACAAAACAAGACAATTTAAAATTGTTTAATTTGTGTCTCCTTAGGCCACCCTACCCTAGTAAAATGGGGTTATATGAACAATCTATAAAATAACATTTCCCTAGCTTCTTCTCTACCAACTACTTTTGGACTCCCCTTTGGAGTCTCCCTGACTTATTTCCTGGAGGTAATAAGGTGTGCTCAACTGTGCTCCTGAACAAGTCCCTATGTTATCAGTCACTGTCAGATGAAGAGGTGAACTCTCACTGTGAAAGCTCATAATGGGGCTTCCCCTATCTCTGCTAGTGGTACAACCATCAGCTGTCCTGAAGCTTCCCCTGATGCTGAAGTCACTGCTCTGTGTCAAGCAATTAGTATTGCTGACACTGTTGAGGGCAGTTAAATGATGCTGGTTCACCCCTGTTGATATATATGCTACCAAGAGGAAACCTCCCATTGTCTTCAGCCTCTGCTTTGCCTCCCTGTTTTGTTTGGGCTATATGGAATAAAAAATATTATCCCTCCTCTCATTACCTGAGCTCTGGTTAGGCCCCTATAACGGCGACCTCAAAATGTGCTGTATTTCTTGGAGCCTTCAATTGTACCAAAGCCATTCCATTCCATTCTCATGGATTTCTCCCCAAACTGTATTGTCTTGGCTCATATAGTCTTATAGGAATCCAGTTTGAATTTGCACTCTGATTAAGGTAAAATCTATACGTAATGAAATTCCCAAAATCTTACGTGTTCAAATGAATATGTTGTTATCATTTTCTATACCTGTGCAACCACCACCCAAAACATGATATAAAATATTTGCATTACCTCTGAATATCCCTTCATATTCTTTTAGAGTAAATAATCTCTAAACAGAAAATCACTTGTAATTTTTAAAGCCATATATTAGTTTTCCCTATTCTGGAATTCTATCCAGAGCAAATCAACAGTATGAATATAGAATGAATTATTTTGTGTTTTACTCAGAGAAATGTTTTTGAGATTCATCTATGCAGTCGCATGTATGAGTATTTCTTTCATATTTATTGCTGAGTAGTATTCCATTTTATGAATTCCTTTTGATATTCATTTGAGATATATGAGATATATTCATTGAGATATAGATATTAACCTCTCAGTCTCTGATTAAAGTAAAATTTATACACAATGAATTACCTGAAATGTGTCATGCTAATACACAAGCAACATAAAAATTTAAAAGAGTATAGTTCCATATTTTTTTCTACCTGGCCTTTGTATTCTTGTTTTTATAATTTTTACTTCAGTATATGCTATAAGCTATACTATACATGGTTATTATTTTTTAGTAGTCAATAGTCTTTAAAATAAATATACATAATACAAACACAGTCTTCAGTAAAGTGATACTTTTTGTTTTTTTCTTGTAGACTTATTTCTTTGTAGAACACAAGATGACTGAGGAGTAGCTATCAAAATGACTCCTTTCTTCCAAAAACTGAAGCATTGTAATAGAAAGTTAATGCCCCTGACATTTTTCCAGAAGGGATTCTTGGTCAATTAGAATCCTGTTGGAGATAGATGAAAGAAAATTCAGCTCACACTGATTTAAACCAAAAGTGAATTTATTGGTTTTCCGAGTTGTAAAGTTCAAGGACAAGCTGACTTCTGACATGACTTAGTCTAGAGATTTGAGGACTATCAAAATTAAGTAGTTTCTCTGTCTCTGGGCTCTACTTGGATCTTCTTTTCTCATTTGTCTCTTCATGGTAGCAAAATAACTGTAGTTGTAGACATAACCATAGTCTGCCATTTAGGTCTAGCAGAAAAGAGCAGGCTTTTCTCTTTAGAGTTTAGCCAAAGTTCTGGTGTGAGTCTCATTGCTCAAGTGTGTCCATGTGCTCTTACCTAATCACTCACTGTAATCAGTGAGAAGGGCTACCTTGATTGGCTGAAGCCTCTGACACTGACCCACGATAGCCACAAAACTTGAGAGGGTAGGGTGCCCCCCTTAAAAGGAAGAGTATTATTTTAAAATGGATAAGTGGATGTTAGATAACTAAAACAGATGCCCATTAGAGTGTTTATGCAAATAGATTCTTAGTGGCTTTCAGCATTTTTTAAATGTTCAAATTTGTTTAGATTCTAGTGTAGAACCTACCCTTTGTCCTGTTTCTTGTTACCCCGTGACTATAAAGTTGATGTCCTTGAGACATTTGATTGCCTTTAAGTGTTTTAAAATCATCCATTTGACATTACTTGAATGCATCTCTGAATCTAAACCCTTAAACACCCTGATAATTGGTGGAAACTCTTTTTTTGTGCAAAGTCTTTGGTTAATGTTGTTAAAATCAATCTCTTTTACTTTTTTCTTTTTTTCTTTTTTTTTTTTTTATAGTGAGCCTGAAAAAGACAGAGCTGCAATTGGGCAGCTAATAAATTCTGTTTTGAATTATCTGCTGTATTGTGAAAGAGTGAGAAATGAACACAATGTAAAACCATAGCTAGCATTACTCCCAAACCTTAAGTGCCCTGACCCTAAAGTTGTTTATTTTTTAGGTTTGGGAGAAGAATTCTGGATTCTAGCTGGCTTTACTCTGGATGTAACATCTTCCATGGATTAGAAGTCCTGTGTCTCACTCTGTATAACTTCAAATCTTCACTTGCTCAAACCTCACCCCTTTTGCTTCTTGCTTCACTGCAGCTCACAGAATAGGTGAGATTCACTCAACTGTTGTTAAAGAACAAACGAGATAGGCCCATTAAAATAAACAAAGAAAGGACATATTTTTTTACATGGTAATTTGTTTAACAGAACTATTCCCCTCAGTGCTATTTTGGGGGATTAAGAGTGCAAAATACCTTTGAATTCTGTTCAATATTAAGTCTTTTTTTTTTTAAGGGAGACTAATCTTACTGGTATAGGATTTGGTTTCTCCACAGTAGCCAATAGCTCTAAATACTCTTTTTAAAACATGTCAGTTCTTTGCAACTGATTTTGTCTATAGGTATGCAAACACATGTGACAAATTTTATATTTTTCAGCTATTGCAAAATAGTTTTTTTTCTAGACCTGCCTCAGGGTGTTTATGCACCTTGTATATACCACAATTTTTACACATAGACATACATCTTTCATCACCTGTACTAGTCTGTATTTTTAAATTTTGTATTAATGTCCTCTGAGACATTATCGTGGTTGTCCAGTTTGTTAGCATATAATTATTTACAATAGTCTCTTATGATCCTTTTCATTTCTCATGCATTCATTGAAATATCTCCTCTTTCATTTCATATTGTATTTGTTTGTGTCTTTTCCAGTTTTCTTAGTTAGCTTAACTAAGAGTCTGTTAATTTTATCTTTAAAAAAACAGCTCTTAGTTTAGTTGAGTTTTTTCTAATGTTTTCTATTTTTTAATTTGATTTACTTCTCTGATCCTCATTATTTCCTTTCTTCTGATAACTTTAAGCTTAGTTTGTTCTTCTTTTTCTAGTTCCTTGAGGTATAGAGTTAGGTTGTTTATTGGAGAACATTCCTTTTTAAATTTAATTATTATTTTTTATTTTAAAGATGTGGGGTACAATTCAGGATTAGGTACCTAAGTGGTCATCATGCAGGTAAAGTTTGGGTACTCTTATTGACATTATGTGTCCTCCATTCTTCCCCTGACAGAGAACATTCTTTTTTAGTGTAGGCATTTAGGGAGAGGGTAGACATTTGGAGAAAATAAATATTCTTGAGGGTACTGAACTCTGGGAACTAAGTTGTCCTTTAAAGTTAGAGGACATGCCACCTCTGGATGGTGAAATTATGGGTGTCCATGTGAAAAATGAAATCTTGTAGAAACTTCACTATCTGGAGTATAATAAAAATTCTGCTTTCTCTAACTGCTAAGTCTCCATCTGTTACCACCTCTTTGCTACTGATTCATCTTTTTTTCCTCCTAAAACATGAGAATTACTGGATTTTCATATTATGATTTTCTGCTCACCTTAAACTATGATTGAGAGAGAATTTTGACAATATCTTTTAAAAGAAAGTTACTAACTTGTAAAAATGCATGCTGTTGGGTTTAACAAAGAGTGGAGTGAAAGCAAAAAGAAAGCAGGAAGCATGTAGGTGACTTATGTGCATTTCTATACTTTGAGAAACAGGAATGGCAGAATTTTTGTTCCACAGCAGTTGTACAATCCAGTTCTATACCAGTCAAGCTACACACATACCTTCATTATTAAGTTGGTTTAAAGACAGTATTTTTGTCATATGCCTCTTTTTCAACCTTAGTATGTTATACATCATAAGTTTTCATCAATTTTGATAGTTGTTACAGTTGATCATGATAACAATCTCATTATTTTCTCTTTAGTACAGGGTATTTTAATGCCTTTTCTAAAAAAATGTAAACAGTTTTTAATTCTAAAAATTAGGGATAAAGTACGTGCCCTTTGCTGTGAGTGATATGTTTATTTAAAGAAATGTATGTAAAGAGAATCCGTTCACACATTCATTTATCTACCTAATCATTCCTTCATCAGTTCTAATTAAGCACTTACTATGTGTTAGGCTATGTGTAAACATTTTACACATTATCTTCTAACTTTACAGCAATGCTGTTCAGGGAAACTAATATTATTTTTCAGATGATAGATGAAAGCTTAAGGATATTAATTACATTATAATGTCCAAGTTCACTCAGCTGGTAAATGGTGGAATTGAAATCTGAACCCACACAATCTGATCCCAGAGTCCCATTGCCAGTTCTTTAAAAAGTGTGCCTTATTTCATAGGCAAAGAAGAGGCACTGAATTAAATTTCGTGACTAGATTCATGATCTTAAAAGATTTAGGTTCTGAGTTAGACCTGATTTAAAATTCTAGCTCCACCAATTACTGATTACATAAACCTGGTGGGAGTTGTTTAATCTCTCCATTCTCCAGTTTCCTCCTTTTTCAACAGTGATGCTGAGAGCATTAAGTGGAACAGCTTTATCCAGAAAGCACTCAATATAGTTTACCCATTATGTACTAATAGATATTAGCTATTACTGTTCATGCTGCCACGCTTATTCTTCTCTTTCTCTGGAGAGAGGAAGACTATATAAGTCTTATTTGAAGACTAAAAGCCTGGACTCTGGGGGATATTGTAGGAATTCAAATGTGAAATGGTTCTGATCCAAGGCAGAAACAGTGGATGGATGAAAGATTATCATGGAGGTAGAATTAAAAGTTGGGGGGTTGGAGTATTTCATGTTTGACTGAGAGTAAAAGAAACCTACAATTTGTGTGAGTGGTAGAGAGTGAAACTATTAACTAGGATAGGGAAGAGGAAGGGAACTTCTGTCAGGATAATTCCTGGCACATGGAAGACATGCAACAAAAGGTTGGATGTGTGATTGCTACGATCTGTATGCAAAGTTTTTTAGGTTATTATGCTAGTATTGGTCTTTGGTAAGTGTTTTTCTGGTATTTAAGTTTGGTATAGTACAAGGTTTGTTGCATGGAGTGTGATAATTGAAGGAATATGACTGTTATTCCATCTATCATTTCCCTCTTGTCTTTAAATGAACCCTTTGTTCCAATAAGATGGTCAATTTAATGATTTTTTTAAAGGCCCACACATTTACCTGTCTCTATGCTTTTGCTTGATTTATTGCTTGAGACTTTAGTCAGTATCTCTTTAATCAGTATCCTTTCTTCAAAGTTGATACTTGGTAGACTTTTCACAGTCATCCTGTAACATATGTCTGTAGCCTTAGCTTGCTTCTAAATCCCATATTGGTGGGGGGGGGATATGTATTGTTCTCTGCCCAAGTGGGTGTTTCTGGCTCTCAATGTCATTGCATGTTTCTTTTGTACCTCCTGAGTCATGTGGTGTAAGTGCTCTGCAATAATAGAAACTCAATAAAGGACTCTTAAATTGAAGTTACAATTAAAGTCAAGAATGAATTTTGTGGAAAACCTTGATGCAAATGTACAAAAGAACCTCAAGAAAATGAGAATACCATGAGTCATGCATTTCCTGGTACTATTCATTCCTCTTTAGGTACTATCATTCTGCTCAACCTAACATTTCCACCACCTACACCTACCATCTGGAATTACAGGCAAGGGGTATAAATGGTGTCAAATCTTGAAAGAAAATAGCCTTTCCTCAAAAGTTGACGAAATTACACCACAGTTTATTAGATTACCTGCTCAGGAAAAAAGTAGAACCTTGTCTTAATGAATTAAATGTCACAGCATTGTCTATTTGAAGATGACCTCATAGAGGATCATGGTTTGTGGCGAGTTATCTATTTGCTGAGACTTAAATCTGAATTGTGTGTTGGTGAATGAGCCTATGGCACACCCAGTTAGGATAGCTGTGTATCTGTTCAGCTTTTCTTTTCTTTGATTTTTTCCATGTCATGCACACTAATCTATGTGAGTTAGCTGTGGCTACTTCTTGTGGGGTAATAGTATATTATAATGATGCCATGAATTTGGGATTTATGAAAGTCTTGGGACAGATCTCCTCATGAATGCAAATGGATTGCTATATTTAATGATTTTCTTGTCTTGATAAAGAAATTCTTGCCAGGATACTAAGTTTCTGATTTAAATATTATACACCCTTCCTTTTTCCCTTAGCAAAATTATAGCCTTGCTGATGAATTTTGATTTGCTCAAGTATGGCTTACTTTTGCAACAAATACAAATTTGGAGAATTGAATCTAAAAACCACAGTTAAACACAAGTCTCCCTCAGAGGTAAGAAGCCATAACCATTTCTGCGGACCCTAGCAAAGGTGCTTTCTTTTTCAAAACAAAGTTCTTTTTGTTCCATGGTCAATTAGACACTGAACCTCTATGTTATCCAGGATGTAAGCAGCGGGTCTGCTTGCTCCAGAATTATATTCAGCAGCTGTCTTCTCCCTGTTAGTATACCCATTTCTGATGTGTTGATTCCTTTCAGAGGGTTCCAATCCAAATAAGACCCAATTAGCAGCAGCCTGAAAATAGTGTGTCTGCCTGTCTTTTACTGTATAAACCTTGTGAGTGCTAAGGTTCTAATTTTATTTTCCTCTTAATACCAACTAAAGGTGCTGTATCGTTCTGTGGAATGTTGACTTGTTTTTTGAATGAGATAAGCTCTTGTTAGTCAGCTAACTCTCCTGTTTTGGTGACAGCAAAATGGAGAGCTGTTAGGAAATCTGACAGGGAGAAACATTTATGTCCGATAGAGTCCAGCATGAGATTAGTGAGAGAAACTGGTTGTCCAAAATCATCACCATTCATTTCCTACTCTAAGTCAAAGAAATTATTGTGCCTCTCTTAAGCCCCATGTTGAGTTCATTTCACTGACCCTTCCTTAATTTGGCTGAAGGGTATTTTTAATAACTTGGAATGTTTTGGAATCAAAGGAGGCCAAGTTTCTGGCTAAGCTCAAAGGAGATGAAATAGTCATGAAATGTTTGGGGAATGAGGTGTGCGTCGGGTGGGGGGGAAGCCTAAAAGAAAAGGTGCTTTTTTTTAGACCTGTTTATTAAAACTCACCTAATCATTTCTGCAGTAGGGAGAAAAAGAAATACACAAAACCCTCTGAGGAAAGTCAGCTTTTAAAAATTAAAGCCTTGAGGGAGCTACTTCAAAATGTACAGATAATTAGTTTATATTTTATTTGGAAATGAATATTTAAGTCAAATGGAGCAACAGAAACTCATACTAATTTACCTGAAAAAACCAAGGGATTGGGAACAGGTCAGAGTGCAATCAAAAGAGCCTGGCAAGGGATGGCAGCCAATGAAAGGCATGCTGGCTTGGACAGTCTGTGGGCATGTGGCCTGGACAGAACCCTGTTCTGTCTCCTGCGTTCCTCCCACTGCCACTCAGCATTGTAGGTTTGGTTTCCTGGACACTGCTTTTGTAGTCAGATTAGTTCAATTCAGTTTAGTGTGATGAGTATGATCAAGGCACTGTGAGCTGTGGGGTAGCAGGGAGAATGAGTCACTGACTTCTCACACGTCATCCATGTGAATCGTTCCCGTCCATCAGCCTCTTCTGAGACATGTCCTTAACTTGTTTGGGTTCTGTTGCTTTGACCTCTCACAAGCTGCTTCACAAAGAGTACTGACCATACGGTTTGGAATGACAGTGTTAGCTGTGTCCCTGCTCCATCTAGTCTGTAAATTCACTGAGGATATGTCTTATATTATTTAAAAATACATTCTGCCATTAGCAAGCACATTGATGATGGGGTATAATTGCCAAATAATTTAAAATAGGGTCTATGGTAAACATGCCTTCCAAGGATTCTCAGAAACTTTTATTCATATAGTAAAGAACAGCTACTTAATGAATATCTTAGGTAAATGCAATACTGTAGAAATAGCATTATTTCAAAATATTAAAGTCATTGTAGTAGTTTGTGATAAAGAGCTAAATGCTCACTAGTTTTTATTGATTATTTTTGTTTGTTTTATTTTGGTTTTGAGACAGGGTCTCACTCTGTTGCCCAGGCTGGCACACAGTGGCATGAGCCCAGCTCACTTCAGCCTTGACTGCCTGGGCTCAAGCAATCCTTCCACCTCGGCCTTGCGAGTAGCTGAGACTGCAGATGCATGCCACCAGGCCTGGCTAATTTTTGTATTTTTTATAGCGACTAGGTCTCACTATGTTCCCCAGGCTGGTCTTGAACTCCTGGGCTAAAATGTTTCTCCTACCTCAGTTTCCCAAAGTGCTGGGATTATAGGCAGGAGACATTCCACCGAGCCATTTTTGCTCAGTTAATACCTGTTTTTAATACCTGCCTATGGTATATCACTGATGATATAGTTGAGACCTAATAATTAACAGTACTGATGATATAGTTGAGACCTAATAATTAACAGTCTAGGAAAGTATTTAAAAAATGAAAATCTCCAGTGATGGTTCTTTCACACCAATCTTGACTAACTGATAGTAAAATTCAGAGACTTTTTTTTCCCCCAGCAGACATTTATAAATGCTACTCAAACTAGGTATAGTTGACTAAATATGGAGATTTGAAGACATTGTCCTTACCTGGGAAAAGCTTCTGGGATAGAAGAGAGGAAAAAGACAGTAAATAGATATATTTTATTTATTTACTTAACAAACACACAGCACTAACCATAGGCATTCTCTCTCAAGCACACAGCAACAGCTGATTATTGAGAATCAAGATCAACGGGATCTTGAACCCTGGTTAGGATTGGTTTGTTTGCAAACATGGGACAGTCAAGAATATACCCAAAGAAAGCTGTTTCATAGGGATATACAAGTAAAATATTACCAAATGCAGTTTTCTGTTCAGTATTAAGATTTTGGGAAGACATATCCTCCTGCATCCTCCTATTTTATGAAATGTTCTTTATATAATCCTTCAAATATGAATAATAGAATGTGCTTTGCATGGCATTCCCATGTTATATAAATCTCTAGATTTTGTGAGAGTTAAATGCTCACTACCAATTTCCACAGCAATCCATGGCTAACAGATGAATTGTCAAGTAGAGGAATCAAACAAGATAACCTTCTTGTCAGTGGCACCCACCCAAAACCACACTTTATTTGTGAGCGATGCCCCAGGTCTCCACTTGCTGGAGAAATGATCAGCCTCTTTCACTCTTTCAACTTAGTGATTAGAGCTTACTGCTAGTCCAGAAGGATTTGCTGCAAATTTGTTGAATCATTCTCACCCTACTGGGCATGAGGGATCCTATTTGCTTTTTAATAGAAATATTGAAAGTATAAATACATTTTTACTTTCTGGATAAGGTAGTAATTTTAAATTTAAACTTTTGTCCTCAGTGGTGTTGCACTTTTCTAACAGAAACACCAGATAAAGCATGTTTTTAGTATTTAATATTGATTTAAGATATCACAAACTGTTTGTCAATTATTTATTATTTATTTTTATTTATTTGGAGACAAGGTCTCACAATCTTCCCACCTCAGCCTCCCGAGTAGCTGGGATTACAGGCAAATATCCATCACACCTGGCTAATATTTTTAAGTTTTTAGTGGAAACGGGATCTTGTTGTGTTGCCCATGCTGGTGTTGATCCTCATTGTATTGCTCGTGATGGTCTCAACAATTCTCTTGCTTTGGCCTCCCAAATTACTGGGAATACAGAAGTGAGCCACCACACCTGACCTGTTAATTTTAAAATAAAAATAAAATCCAAAATATTTCAAAACATTCTAAATATTTCATTAGTCCAAATCAGAATTTTGTTTGGAAGAAAAATGTTTAAAGAAGTACACTAATAAAAATAAATCAGTGCAAGCTTTCAAAAAATAAGTTAGAAAAGATGAATAGAGAACAAGAGTAAACCCTTATATAGTAAATATCATACAATAATATATTCAATAATCAACTTGAAATATGACATGGGATACAAATATCTATAAGGAAAAAACATGGGAATGATTGTTGTAAAACTTAAGTTGAATAGCAAAGGATGATACAAAAATCTATTTCACTCATATACCAGGGATCAGACTTTACGATAAGACCCAGAGATACTTTAAATATCTTACATATAAAGAAATGGCGGATGAAAAATGCTTCTACTTCCTTATATCACATTGCTTGAGCATGGCAGAGGGGGCGGAGTCAGTGTTTCAATCTAGGGTTGGGATAAGCAATGAGCCATTCTTCTTTTTTTTTTTGAGTTGTAATCTCACTCCGTTGCCTAGGCTGGAGTGCAGTGGCACACTCACTCGACCTGCTGGGCTCCAGCGATCCTTCTGCCTCAACCTTCTAAGTAGCCAGAACTACAGGAGCGTGCTACCATGCCCGGCTAATTTTTTATTTATTGTAGAGACGAGATCTCACCAAGTTACCCAGACTGGTCTCGAATCCACAGGATAAGGCAATCCACTCTCCTCGGCCTCCCAAAGTACTGGGATTACAGGCTGAGCCACTGAGCCCGGCCTATGAGCCATTCTTATATGCACTGGCAGAGAATGAAGACTTAGTCATAATGCCTTCAGCAGCTTTGGTCAATTGGTCAATTGGTTGATTGCCAATTGGACATCTCCCATGTGCCAGAGCTCCATTTAAGGACTGGAAATCCAGTGAGTCACAGGAGAAAGCTTACGTTCCATGGGAACAATCATCCCTTGAGAAGTAACTCCTCTATCTGAGGGTGGTAGCTATTGGACTACCATCCTAGCTCTGCCAAGAACAGAGCTTCAAAGCCCAAAGGGACTCTGCTCCCATCTCCCAATAATTTCATTTTAGAAACAGAATAGTCATCTTATGGGCTAAGCCTTTTTATGCTTCCACAAATGCCCTTGAATTGGCTTATTAACTTTCCTTTACATTGGCTTCCTGCATAGAACAGTTGATAGGGAGTAGCTGGTATACGCACTTGTGAAAGGGCTAATTTACAAGAGACCACTTTGCTGAGAAGAGCTACTCTCTCCAAATATATAAGTAAATAAATAACTTTTTCCAGAATAAAAAACGTTTTCACGTTATGGAAGCCTTTCAACTGTCCTTCAGGACAGAATGAATAGAATGTTCTGTACCCTCAGTGTTCCATGCACTCAGGAGGATGTGCTGATTTCAGCATCTTCCTCACATCCATGTACACTCCAAAATAGGACTCTTTTTTTCTGCTCCAGCTTTCAAGAGAGTTAATGGTGACTCTTTTGGCTTTGTACAGGCTACAGTACTTTGCATTGTTTCATGTTTTTCTGGATATCATTTTCTTCTCAGAGAATTTGACTTGCTAAGCACATATATTGTGAATTAATATCACATTCCTGACATGAAAGGCTTTTGTAATCAGAATGACTCTATCAGACACCACAGAGGAACAAGAGGTTGAATATGTTCAGTTTCTACCTAGCTTTGCAAATATGGATGTTACACAGGTCACCACTTCTTGGAATTTGTCCTATTGGGAGCAATGGACACTACACTGAACACTCTATGTACCTTATGACAGTAATAGCTCTGAAAAGTAGATATTGTGGGTTCCTTATTATCCTGGTGACGATGCTAAAGCCGGGATGAATTAATGACTTACTTAAAGTCACACAATAAATAACAGACCCTCTAGGCTGAAACCAAATTCAGTCTGAGTCAAAGTTTACATTCTTTTCACAGCACTATAGTGCATAGGCTCAGAAGGTATACTGTAGAGAGAATGTGGCATCTGTGTCCACATTTCATAGTTCACTTTGATTTTTGATTTCTTTTTGAAATTTCACTTTCATCAAGAGAGAATGACAAGTTACATATCCTCAGAATTCAAGAATGGGATTTGGTCTTGAGAATTATGTATTTCAAATTGATATGCATTTTCCCTCCTCAACTTTCCAGGCTGTTATGCAATATGGTCTTAGCCACTCCTTTTTGTAGTACCAGGAGTTCTCATAGCTAATAGGTGTAGGTTGGAGCTGAGACAGAGGAAATAGAGGTACCAATTATGAAAGCCATTTTCTGAGAGCGTTGCTGGTAGACTTTCTTTTACTCAGGAGTGCATTTTCAATGTCTGGATTTGTGAATTCAGCAGTCCAGAAAAGAAGTGTATGTTTTACTCACGATATACAATGTCTAGTAAAAAAGCTTAGCCTCATCTTTCCTCTCTAGGGAGACAGATTTCATGACCAATCAATCACATTGAAGACTTTTAGCAGAAATTATGAAAGAAGCTTACAGAGTATTTTACAAATAAAGTTCATCATTTACATTGTCAAATACTATGTTATTTATTGAATCCTTCCAAAGTCCTCTAAAGAAGTTGAGAGTATCTCCATTTTCCCGATGAGGAAACCTTGACTTAGGTTAAGATAACTTGTTTGAAGTAATGGAGTCTTCTGGCTCCCAGTCCAGGGGACACCACCATCCTCTGCCAGCTGTCTTATACATTTCAGAAATGTGACAATGTGAAACATACTGTTTCTTCTTGATTCTGGACATCAGTTGTTTTCTTCATAAATTAGAAGAATATCAACAAAGCAGTTCCTATAAGGATTTGATACTTAATAATAATGATAATGCAGTAATATACATTGTTAATATAATTATATATCATTAGTGTGATACATAATCAATCTACATGTGTATAACATACATGTATATACAAGCACACACATAACACTTCACATTCCATGTTTTTATATAAAGTGAGAGTTAACATTTGGTGAGTGCTTAGCATGTTCCAGATATTGTGCTCAGCTTTTTTAAAGCATGAAGTTTTAGTATTCTTTTTCTCATTTTGTAGAAAAAGAAGCTGAGACTGTGGAGGTTCAGTAACTTGCCCAAGGTACTTCAGTAAGTAGCAGTACCAGGATTTGACCCCAAGATGATTTATGCCAGAGCATATTCTATGAAGCACTCTGCTTTATTGACTCTCTTTTCCATATTTCTGATAAGGACAGTTAAAAGTTGGGAAGGCAATGTCCAACTCGTGACATTCTACTAGTAGACTGGTGCTTAAATAATTCACATGTATCTGGCATTTTCTTCAACTTCATGTTTATTTTTGAGCTCTGGTCTTTGGGTTCATTTACCTTTTATTCAAATTTGTGGAGACCTATAGGCGTAAAGCACCAGAGACTGACATATATTGTATATTTTTTATATAGTACATCATTAATGAGGTTGCGGTATACATTTGATGTACTTTAATAACTTCAAGGACTTCAGCTTTCTATGTATTAAGAGCATATTAATGTAGCCCTGTGGAAAGAAGAGATTCAGTGAGAAAGTCTAATTTGTGTCACTTTATTCACTAGATTTTTAGCAAAATTCAGGCATTCAGTAAATACAAATGTAGATAATATCTGTTCAGCTCCACCTTTTAGTTTATTTCCCTTTTAAATCAAAGGAAAGTAATTTAAAATCCAAATAAGAAAATGAAAACAATTAGCAACTGGGAATTCAAGTACCTAGGGAATATTAAATATTTATGTGTTAACTTATCCATGGAGCTTTTCTACATCTTTCTTGTCAAAAAGAATTTCTTTTCCTATACTCATGTACATTTTTAAGCTTTGTTATACTACATTTTATAGATTGCCTGTTATTTCAATGAGTATCAATGGTGTCAGGGAAACTGGGTAAGTACAGCAGTGCTTAAAGGATTGACTTTTTGCTTAGATAGAAACAGGTCTCCATGTTCATCTTGTGATTTACTCTCTGGTGATCCTGTGCAAGTTACTTAACATCTTTATACTTCGGTGTTGTTGTATGTAAATGGGTCTCTTAATACTCTCTATTGCATAGAGATGTTGCAATGATTAAATTATATATTTCAAACAAAGCACATGGGCCTGTTGCTCAATAAGTACTAGGTGATGTTATTATTAATTTCTTATCCTTCTTATTCTCACCTCTTGAGTCAAGGGCTTATTACCTGAACAAGGTAGTAACAAGGCTGTTGCCTTAGCCTTCTCACTGGTCCCTAAGCATCAATATCATATCAGTCAGCATGTGGCCAAAAAACTAGACCATGTGAACTGTTTTGACAGTAATGATTTAGTACAGAAATTCAAACAGGTTGGGGAGGCCAGAAAAAGAACACTGGAGTTAACACAGTGCTAATAACTACAAGAAGTAATTACTCATTTCGGGTAAATTAAGGGAGAAGCATGAAGTTTTAGAAATCAGAGGAGGGACCTCACAGAGCTGGAGCCCAGTATTCTGTGGAGGGGTGCCATTAGCCTTCTGCAAGGAGCTGAGACCTTTGAGGAGGAGGGACCACCAGCTAATGCTGGTACTGAGGGTTTGCTGAGGCTGGTTATGAGCCTGTAGAAAAAAGCTGGGAAATGGAGCCACCTTTACTGCCACTAAGGTGAAGTGCTATTGCTGATGCAATGCAGACAGGAAGGACAGGCAAACAGGAAGGAGTAAGTTCCTTCTCCCTCCTCCTTCCTCTTAGGCTCCCCCAGGGCTCTTTCTGGCAGATACACACAGGCTTCCAGCTGGCAAAGAGAAATGTAGTTTGCTGAACTACCGGGTCTGTGTCAGAAGAAAGAGGATAGAAGATAAGTTTAGAACTGAGAGACAATAGCTCAGTAATAAATGTCTTCCCAATCCCAGTCTCTTTTGTAAACTCCTATTGGATTAAGTAATCAACAAACATGAACAGACAGCCTGCATAATGGGAGAAAATATTTGTAAACTATGCATCAGGGAACTAATATCCAGAATTTACAAGGAACTCAAATAACTCAACAACAAAAATAACAAATAACCCCTTTAAAAAGTGGGTAAAAAGCATAGATATTTTTCAAAGACATACAAATAATCAACAAGTATATGAAAAATGCTTAACATCACTATTCATCAGAGAAATGCAAATTAAAACCACAGTGAGATATCTTACACCAGTTAGGGTAGCTATTATTCAAAAAAACAGACGCTGGTGAGGATGCAGAGAAAAGGGAACGCTTATACACTGTTGGTGGGAATATAAATTA
The DNA here is from genome assembly GCA_963574415.1 of Tarsius wallacei. Taxonomy (NCBI): domain Eukaryota; kingdom Metazoa; phylum Chordata; class Mammalia; order Primates; family Tarsiidae; genus Tarsius; species Tarsius wallacei. Next base: position 6,811 of record CAUYQG010301364.1, on the reverse strand, counting down.
GTACCACCACTACGAAAAACAGTATGGAGAATTCTCAAAGAAGTAAAAATAGAACTACCATTTTATCTAGCAGTCACACTACTGAGTATATGCCCAAAGGAAAGGAAGTAGCAAAGATATCAATGGATGATTGGATTAAAAAATGTGTTGTGTGCAGCACATGCACGCACACACACACACACACACACACACACACACAATGGGATACTACTCAACCATAAAAATAATGAAATCATGACTTTTGCAGCCAAATGGATGGAATTGGAGGTCATTATCTTAAGTGAAACAACTTAAACAGAAAGAAAAATACTGCAAATTCTCAATAAGTGGGAGGTAAATAATGTGTACAAATGGACATAATAATTGAGTGTGGAATACTAGACACTGGAGACTCGAAGGCTGGCAAGGGATGTGGGAGGAGGTAGATGATGATATTACCTAATGGGTACCATGTACAGTTATTCAGGTGAGGAATGCACTAAAAGCCTAGACTTCACCACTATGCAATATATCCATCTAAATTTAAAAAGATCCTATGGCACCAGTTAGAATATAGCTCTTATCTGTTCAAATATCTCCATGTACTACTGAGCAAAGTAAATTTAATACACATTTTTTTAAAAAAATAATCTATTATGAACATCATACTCTAGGCTGTGGAGAACATAAATGTAGATAAAATGTTTTCTGCCCGATATAATATGGTTCAAGGTAATCAGAAGTCATTCCATAGCAAAGGCAGAAAGTACTTGGAAGGAGTGATGTGTTCTGACTGGTAGGATTCAGAAAGATTTTGTGGAAGGATAAATAAGATTTTACATTCCATAGTGTGGCCCCTTGAACTTAGCTGAATTTTTACTGTTCCTCTTATATCTTTATTTTTTAGCTACAACATATAACTATTTCCTATTCAACCTTCAGTGTTTCTTATACTTTTCTCATGTCAGTCAATTAGACACCTGACCAACCAATACTGAGTACCCCCATGTGTGATTTCAGCTTGCTGTAAGAAAACTATGTTGAGCAAAGGAGACACAGTTATCTCTTCATGGAACTTGAAGAGGAAGGCAGTCCTTAATTTAATTTAAATTAATTTTTTATTTTTTTAAGAAAGAAAAGTTTATTTAAAAGTAAATTAAAGAGAGAAAGAGAAGGAAGAAAGAAGATTCACCTCCCCAAGGTGGGGGAGGGGGACCAAAGCCAGGAAGCATGGCGACAGCCATGGCTCAAAGAGCACATGGCCACACCAGACTCTAGCAAGGCAATGGCCCCGGTCCTTAATTTTAAAAAGTCACTCAAGTAAATGCAAAGTTACAAATTATGCTTAGTGCTGGGGAAGAGTGGTACAAATTGCTATGATAACAGGGTGCCCAAGATTAGTTCTGAAGTCACAGAAGACTTCCCTGAGGAAGAATGTATAGGTGTTAGGTTAGGTGTAAGTGAGGGGAAAGGAAGGCTGTTTCTAACTTGTGCAGAGGACCTCTGACGATAATAAGCAGGGCGTGAGTCTGAAAGAAAGAAAAAGAAAAGGTCATTATTGGTGCAGAAAAGGGGAAAGAGGCATGGATGCAGCACTTTCTCACATGTTAAGCATTTCTCAAGGTCTACCTCAAAAGGCACTTCACAAGGCATTTCTTAAATACTTCAACTAAAAATGGTTGTACTCTCATTTCGACTCTTAACTACTCTGTATCTCTTATGAGGGTGTTTATCATATATTGTCTTGGTTTGTGAAAATTTGTGCAAAGTCTGATTGCCTGTACTCAAATGTTAGCTTCCAGAGACCAGGATTTGTGCCATATTCATCTTTGTATCCCTCAGTGTATTGTGTTCTCAAAAATTATTTGCCTCATAAGGTCACATCCTCAATATGCTTGTTAACACCTGATGGCTTATTTTCATGCAATATAACTGTTCCTTTCTCTCATTCAGTATCTCCTATCACTTATTGACTTGTCTCTCAGAGATATTGGCAGTTGCCTGGCATTTGTGCTAACAAGTAAGGAAGTATTCACTACCCACTTTGGGAAAGACGTAGAAATTTGGGATTTGAGAATCTGACTTTAGACCTCCAAAATCACAATGAATGGCTTCTTCGCCTTAAGTTTTCAGAAATCTGTAGCATTGCAATATTTATGTTCAACCAGCCAAACTTTACTTTTTTATTTCCTGCTCTTGTCTCCATGTCATTAGACAAAGAAAACATGAGCATCTGCTCACAGCAAAACACTTGTATTCCACCACAAACAGAGGTTCCATTAAAAATTAAACATACTATAGAAAAGAGGACCTGGATGCAGCATTATACCTTTGGGGTTTCTTCTTGGCGTCCTCTATGTCTCTTTGCAACAGCAAGAGTGAACCCACCCTTCTGTATAGAGGCCTAGCTCTAAGTATTCCTTTATTTTTCTTGGAGTTTAGTTATTGACTGCCATCCATGATGGAGTGGGAAAATAGCTGTGAAATGAAAATTGCAGAACTTTCACTACACATTATACTACAATAGTGTTGGAGTTAGTAATCATGGAAGAGCTGTGTCTAGTAAGGAAACCTGATCTATGACAAATAGCCCCAGAGTGGGAGGCTGCCAACTCACTGTCAGGGTGACCCAGAAGTCCTAGTGGGTGAGAATGATCATTTTATGAAGACTGTAAATCTGATTAATGTGCACTCTGAGATGAGGTATAAAATTTCATGCCAAATGAGGTACGGGGTGAATGAAGAAGGATAATAGAAACAGCTGGTTGTGAACTTGTCTGAAGGACCACATTAAAATTACAATGATGTGTAGAGATACATAAACACACACACATAGGCAAAGTTGAGATATATATGTGCATGTTTGTATAATTATATACCTTAATTTATTTATAGATTAATTTCTGACAAATTGACCTTCACCACTAGACTGTTTCCAGTCCCCAAATAGTGGGGCATACAATTTTGTTCCCACTGTAAAAACATGTTATTTAATGGGACATATTGCCAGGCTTTTCAGTATGTAACTGATCTGGAGGCCATATGGTGAAGTTTAATTTATGAGTGATATTATCTAGCAGCATTCCTTTAGCAGTTGGTAATTGTAATGTTTTATTATCTCAGTTTAGTTTTGTCATAATCTTGTGACATGAGCTGATATTATTATTCCACATTAATAAAGATATTTAGAGACAAGCATCTTTCCCAATAAGTTGCAGTGTGTGAGTCTCTCTCTCTTTCTTTCTCTCTACTGGTGTGTGTGTGTGTGTATGTGTGTGTGTGTGTGTGTGTGTGTGTGTGTGTGTGTGTGTGTGTGTCTAGTGATTGCGGAGAGTGTATGCATGTGGGTTTGTTTCTGTTGTATAGAACATTCTTCCAAATAACTGACAATCTGGATTAAAGTTTAATTTGTGGAGTCTTGGGCAAAGTTTAAACCTAAGTAAGGTTTGGAGGAAGCGGCCATAACCTCAGACCTTGTGTCTATTGATGGTGCAAGAGACTGGATAGCTTATTGGATTCTGGCTTCAATACATCTGGTCCTCTTTCTGGATGAGTAAAGAATCCAACACATCTCCACCCTTTTCTTCCCCTCTCTTCTTTCCTGTCCATAGTCTATTCCATCTTATTCCACTTTATTTGGGTGGATGGATTTTACTACAAAGGGCAAGGGTCAGCCTGCTCTTTGTCAAGAAAGATTAAACCCTTCCTGTTTGTGTCCTGATTTCTCAAGGGCATAAACTTGGAACAATCAGACCAACTTCTTTAGACCTTCCAATATGAGAAAGAAGTGTTTTCTTTTCTGTAGGTTAAAGATTGAGATGGAAAGGAAAGAAAACAATTGCTTCTTGATTCTGACTTATATAGTATGTAGGCCTATTACATAGTCAGTTGTTTCTTGGTGTCTATGGGAGATTGGTTCCAGGAACCCCAGAGGATAACAAAATTTGCAGATGCTCAAGTCTCTTGTATAACATGGCCTAGGGCATATCATTTAACCTGTGAACATCCTTCTATATGTTTTAAAACATCCTTCTGTATGTTTTAAATTATCTCTAGAATACTTATTATGCTTAACAACATACCTACCTATTACTACATTCTCATGAATTCAGCATAGAACTTAGCTCAGGAAAATTCAAGTTTTGCTTTTTGAAACCTTTTTTTATGTGTATTTTCTACCTGCATTTGGTTGAATCCATAGATGTGGAACCCATGGAAACAGAAGACCCATGCTATCCAATCTTTGTAATAACTGGTAAAAGACGCAAATCTTTGTGATAACTGGCAAAAGAAATATAATGAGATCTAGTCTTCCTTGACATACAGCAAGCTGGCCCTCACCTTCTTTTTATAAATGGGAAAATTAAAATTTAAGAATGTTTTGCAAGGTCACAGAGCAAAATCATGGTAGAGTCAGGGTTTTAACCCAGGTGGGTGTAGCTCTCAAGCCTCCCTCAAAATTTATTAAACCACACACTTCCCTAAGAGAAGCTGAGAATCTGAGTCCTCCTTCAATATGACCACATTCTCTCTGTTTTTCCTCCATCTGACCCCTGAAATGCTGGGGTTCTCAGGAAAAAAGAGAAAGGTAAAATTAATTAAATGGGATAATGCATGTGAACACAGTTTGTAAATTGTAAGGTCTTGCAAAAAAATTCCTATATTGGTAATAGTTGCAATATGCTCATTTACATGAACCACTTATCATTCACACCTAATTACCATGCAGTACAGTAACAATTATGTGGATGATTAAATACACATCAGATCAACTCTTTTGCAAGCTGTTTGAATTACAATACTAAACACTCTTAGTTTTCATCTTCGCAGTGTATTGCTTAGGGAACCTGGATATCTACTAACAATTTTAAAAATTGTGAACATTTATAATGAAAAGATTAGGCATACACTCAAGAAAAACAAGTCATAGAAATGAAAGGTGAGATTATATTTCTGTACTGCCTTTTGGCGTTTCTTGTAGAGACTGAATTTGTGGACCCTGCAGAATCTTCCTAAGCCTTCCACTGTTCAAGCTAGGAATGGCCATTTACATTTTCAACATGAGAGCAGCTAGTAGGCTTTCATCAGGTTCTTCAATTTAAACTATCCATTGGTCTCACATCTGTGCTTTGAGTTTGGGGTCTACTCATGCCATTTTTCTAAAACAACTGTAATTACTAGAAAAATCAAACAAGCAAATATTAACTTGGCTGGGATATGGCTTCCAAATTGTATTAAAGTAGAAAACACAGTTTGTAATAAGATTTTGGGTAGTACTATTCAAAGCAATTGGGAAAATGAGTATTCAGCCCTTAACATTCTGACATGTTCTTTCAAAATAATGTCCAAATAAAACATTTTTATCAAACAAAATGAATGATTTATTTCTTGAGCTTTCTTAACAAGAGACAAAAGAAAGAACAACCAATACTAATCTTCCAGCAAGTTATAATTGTAATGTTTTGCAAAATTTAGTGACCTTAGATTTGGAACTCTAAATGCATGAGGTTTGTTTTTTATTTAGAGTTGATGTGTGTATTTTTTCCTCTTTATTATTGAGATCTGGGGTACAGGTCAAGATTAGGTACATGAGTAGTTACATGCAAGTGATGTTTGGGCCTCTAACTGATCCTCACTTCCCCTGGTTTAGGACCAGGTACCCTTTGTGATGACACTTGCCCTTCTTCCTCCCTCCCTACTCTGGCAGTGTCCTGTGACTGCTGATCCCTCCCTTGTAGATAAATGCATGAGTTTCACAATTGGTCATGTGAGAGGTGATTGGTTATGCCAGGTATATGAGGGACACATAAGCAAACGTAATGGGTGACATTTGTTGTTTTAATAGAATAAATTATGCTTTGAACAATTTCATTTCAAAGACTGAAAATGAACAAAGTAACTTTGACAAAAGGAATATGTGACCACAGTATCTTAATGGGAGGGTGGGACAACTTGATCATTAATTTGGAACTTTATTGGTAAGAAGGCCCATTTATTGAGTTTTTATTGTATTTTAAATTTGGCCTAGGCATTGGCCATCTAAATTAATCCCTACAGCAATCCTGTGGGGAAATATAGTTCGGACTATCTCAGTAACTTGCCTGAGACAAACAGCCAATAAATGGCAAAGATTCAGTTGTGGGTCAAATTCAATGCTATTTCTACTGTTCTAGAAGTTTTTCATGAATATGTGATGCTGGGATTAGATATCTAAATAGTTAAGCCCAGAAATTTGACAGAAAGCTATACAATTAGGTAAAAATGAGAATTTCTGTCAAAAGGGAAGAGTGATAAACTTTTGTATAGAGATGCATAGGTCTTGTTTGGATAACTTATTTGTCTTCATCTGATCTGTATCTTCAGAGGTTTGCAGCCTGTTTATCCCATTTAATTTGAATTCCCCCCCAAAATCTTCTATAATTGAGTTCACCTTCCATGCCAGGTCTAGATGGGTAAAGTATGTGTAGAGAGTCTGAGAGCTAATGTATGAAATACTACTTTGATGGTTGAACAAAATATTGGGAATAAAATGGTGACGCAAATGAAAACTTGTTTATATTCTCAAAGCTGACAAATGAGCCGGGGTTGGTGGCTCAGCCTGTAATCCCGTGCTTTGGGAGGCTGAGGTGAGTGGATTGCCTGAACCCGCATGTTCGAGACCCACCTGGGCAACTTGGTGAGACCTCATCTCTATAATAAATCAAAAATTAGCTGGGTGTGGTAGCGCGCCCCTGTAGTTCCAGCTACTTGGAAGGCTGAGGTGGAAGGATCGCCGGAGCCCAGCAGGTTGAGGCTGCGGTGGCCGGGAGCAGCCACTGCACTCCAGTCTGGG
>CAUYQG010301363.1:0-23030 GCA_963574415.1 Tarsius wallacei | reverse complement strand
CGGGGGCTCAGGCAATCCACCCACCTCCGCCCCCCCCGGGGGGGGTTTCCCGGGTGCCCCACCGCGCCGGGGTTTTTTTTTTTTTTTTTTTTTTTTTTTTTTTTTTGAGTTGGAGTCTCACTCCATCATCCAGACTGGAGTGCAATGACACGCTCACAGCCACCCCAGTGTTGACCTGCTGGACTCAGGTGATCCTTCTGCCTCAGCCTTCCAAGTAGCTGGAACTACAAACGTGTGCTACCATGCCCGGATAATTTTTTGATTCATTGCAGAGATGAGGTCTCACCAAGTTACCCAGTCTGTTCTCCAACCCGTGGGCTCAGGCAGTCCCCACACCTTGGCCTCCCAAAATGTTGGGATTACAGGCTTGAGCCACCTCACCCAGCCTATAGTTTTCTTTATATAGATCTTTCACTTCTTTGGTTACATTAATTCCAAGGTATTTTATATTTTTGAAGCTATTATAAATGGAATCCCATTCTTCATTTCTTTTTCAGATTGTTTGCATATATAAATGCTACTTATTTTGTATGTTTATTTCATATTCTGCAATTTTACTAAATGTGTTTATCAGTTCTAACAGTTTTTGGCAGAATCTTCAGGTTTTTCTAGGTATAAGATCATGTTTCTGCAAACAAGGCTAATCTGACTTTTTCCTTCCCAATTTGGATTGCCCTTTGAATTTCTTTTTTTTCTTTTTCTTTTTTTTTGAATTAGAGTCTTACTCTGTTGCCCAGGGTGGAGTACTACCACAGCCTTAACCTGCTGAACTCAGGTAATACTTTCACCTCTGCCTTCCAAGTAGCTGAGACTACAGGAATGTGCCATCACACCCAGATAATTTTTTGATTTATTGTGGAGATGAGGTCTTGCCATGCTGCCCAGGCTGGTCTTGAGCTCCTGGGCTTAAGCAATCTTCTCTCCTCAACCTCCCTAAATGCTGGGATGACAGGTGTGAGCCATTGCACCTGGCCTTGGCCCTTTTTATTTCTTTCTCTTGCCTAATTGCTCTGGCCACAACTTCTAGTATTACGTTGAATAATAGCAGTGAAAGTGAGCACACATGTCTTGTTCCAGTCTTCAGAGGAAAGCCTTTCAGTCTTCTCGTTCAGTACAATGTTAGTTGTGGGTTTGTCATAGACGGCCTTTATTGTTTTGAGGTATGTTCCTATTAGACTCATGTTGATGAGGGTTGTTTTTTGTTGTTGTTGGAGTCTCACTGTCACTCAGGCTGAAGTGTAGTGGCATGTTCATGACCACAGCAGCCTTGACCTGCTGGGCTTAGGTGATCCTTCTGTCTCAGCCTTCCAAGTAGCTGAAATTATAGGCATGCACCACCATGCCTGGCTAACTTTTTGATTTATTGTAGAGATGAGGTCTCACCAAGTTGCCTAGGTTGGTATCAAATCTGTGGGTTCAGGTAATCCTCTCACCTCAGCCTCCCAAAGTGCTGGGATTATAGGCATGAACCACTGTGCCCAGGCTTGATGATGGTTTTTATTATAAATGATACTGAATGTTATCAAATTTTTTTGGCATCTACTGAAATAATCATATAGTTTTTGTTCATGATTCTGCTAATTTTGTTGTATCACATTTATTGATTTGTGTATGTTGAACTATCCTTGCATCCCAGGATAAATTCCAGTTAATCGTGGTACTCTTTTTAATGTGTTGTTGAATTTGGTTTGCTAGGGTTTTGCTGAAGATCTGTGCATCTATGTTCATCAGTGATATTGGTCTGTAGTTTTCACCTTTTGTAGTGTCATCCTTGTTCAGTTTTGGTATCAGGTTAATGCTGGCCTCAGAATGAGATTGGAAGTATTCTCTCCTCTTCAATATTTTTGAAGCATTTGAGTAGGCTTGGTATTTGTTCTTCTTTAAAAGTATGGTAGAATTCAGTACTGAATCTCTTGGGTCCTGGGCTTTTTTTTGATGGGAGACTCTTAATTACAGCTTCGATCTCATTACATGTTACTGGCTTGTTGAGGTTTTCTATTTCATCATGGTTCAATCTTGGTAGATTGTGTCTAGAAATTTATTTATTTCTTCTAGGTTTTCCAATTTGCTGGTGTATAGTTGTTCATAACACTCTTTAATGATTCTTTGTATTCCTTGCAGGTCTTAGTTTGTAGGTCTCAGTTATGTCTTCTTTTTCATTTTTTATTTGGAGTCTCTCTCTCTCTCTCTCAGTCTAGCTAAAGGCTTGCTAATTATAATATCTTTTTTAAAAAACTTTTTTTTTAGTTGGAATCTCACTCCATCACCCAGGCTGGAGTACAGTGGCACACTCACGGCCACCCCAGCATCAACCTGCTGGGCTCCAGCAATCCTTTCGCCTCAGCCTTCTGAGTAGTCTGAACTAAAGGCATGTGCTACCACATCTGCTAATTTTTTATTTTTTTATTTATTGTAGAGACAAAGTCTCACCAAGTTGCCCAGGCTGGTCTTGAACCCTCAGGTTCAGGCAATCCACTTGTGTCGGCCTCCCACAAGTGCTGGAATTACAGGCTGAGCCACTGAGCCCGGTTCAACTTTTTGTTTTGTTGATCTTCTGTATTTTGTTTGTTTGTTTGTTTTGTTTTGTTTTGTTTTTTAATTGAGTTGGGGTTTCACTCTGTCACCCAGACTGGAGTACAGTGGCATGATCTCAGTTCGCTGAAGTCTTAATCTCCAAGATTCAGGCACTCCTTCTGCCTTGGCCTCCCAAGTAGCTAGGACTACAGGTGCACACAACCGCACACAGTTTGTTTTTTTTTAAGAGATGAAGTCTCACTATGTTGCCTAGGCTTGTCTTGAACTCCGAGGCTCAAACAGCCATGCAAAGTGCTGGGATTACAGGCAAGAGCCACTGTACCCAGCTAGTATATTGTTCTTTTAATCTCAATTTCATTTATTTCTGCTCTGATCTTTATTATTTCTTCCCTTCTAGTAAATTTGGATTTGGTTTGTTCTTGCTTTTCTTGTTCCTCAACGTGCATTGTTAGGTTTATTTGAAGTTCTACCTTTTTGATATAGGTGTTTATCATTATAAATGTCCCTCTTACTGCTGCTTTTGCTGTGTCCCCTAGATTTGAATATGTTGTATTTATTTTTATTTTTATTTTTATTTTTTATTTTTTGCGTTGGAGTCTCACTCTGTCACCCAGGCTGGAATGCAGTGGCACGCTCATGGCCACTGCAGCCTTGACCTACTGGGTTCAGGAGATCCTTCCACTTCAGTCTTCCAAGTAGCTGGAACCACAGGCACGTGCCACCATGCTCTGCTAATTTTTAAATTTTATTTTATTGTAGAGACAAGGTCTCACCATGTTGCCCAGGCTTGTCTCGAATCCCTCAACTGAGTCAATCCTCTTGCCTCTGCCGCCCAAAGTGCTGGGATTACAGGTGTGCACCACTGCGCCTGACAATGTTGTATTTCTATTATCATCTTTTCCAATAAATGCTTAAATTTCCTCATTGACCCATTGGTCATTCAGGAGCCTGTTGTTTTATTTTCTTGTGCTTGTGTATTTTCCATGATTCTTCTTGTTATTGATTTCTAATTTTATTCCATTGTGATCAGAGAAGATAATTGATTAGTTTCTATTTTTCTTGAATCTGCATATTCTTGTTTTGTGGCCTAAGATATGGTCTATTCAAGAAAATGTTCTATGTGCTGATGAAAATAATGTGTATTCTTCAGCAGTTGGGTGAAATTTTCTGGAAATGTTAGGCCTATTAAATCTAGTATGCAGTTTAAGTTAACTATTTGTTGATTTTTCTGTCTTGATGGTATGTCTATTACTGGGAATGAGGTGTTATTGATTTTCTGTCTGGATGGCATATTCATTACTGACAGTGAGGTGTTAAAGTCCTCTATTATTGTGATGGCATAAAGTTAGAGATTGACTTATATCTCCCTTTAGTCTATTAATGTTTGTTTTATATATTTGGGAGCTCTGGCACTGAGTGCATAGATACTTACAATTGCTACAATCTCTCCCTGAATGAACAGTTTTATCATTATATAGTGACCCTCCTTGTCTTTGACTTACAGTCTTTGATTTGTAGTCTATTTTATCTTATATGAATTTGACTATTTCTGCTCTTTTTTGGTCTCCAGTCACATGGGATATCTTTTTCCATTCCTTCATTTTCAGTCTATGTGTGTCTTTATAGATGAAGTGGGTTCACTTAGGCAGCATATAGTTGGGTCTTGTTTCTTTTTTATTTTTTTAATTTTGAGTCCAGGTTTCACTCTGTCGCCCAGGCTAGAGTGCAGTGGCACACTCATGGCCAACGCATCCTAGACCTCCTGGGCTCAGGTGATCCTTCCACCTCAGCCTTCCAAGTAGCTGGAACTACAGGCACATGCCACCACACCCAGCTAATTGTTTGATTTATTGTAGAGACAAGCTTTTGCCAAGCTGTCCAGGCTGATCTCGAACCCCTGGGCTCAGGCAATCCTCTCACCTCAGCCTCCCAAAGTGCTGGGATTACAGGGATGACCCACCACGCCCAGCCTGGGTCTTGTTTCTTTACCCAGCCAGCCACTCTATGCCTATGATTTCATTGGAGAATTAAGACCATTTACATTCAGTGTTATTGTTACAAATAAGGACTTACTACTGCCCTTTTGTTTTCTGATGACTTTGAAATTCTCTTCCTTTCTTCCTCTCTTCCTGTGTGCCTAAGTGATTGTCTCTGTTAATATGTTTTAATTTATTGGTTTTTAGTTATATTAGTCTATCACAGGTTTTTGTGCTGTGGTTACCATGAGGCTTATAAAAAACATTCTGAAGATATATAACAAGTTATTTTAAGGAGATAACAACTTATCTTAGAACACAAATAAAGAATAGAAACAAAGGCAAAAACACACACAAGAAAAATCTACACTTTAACTTCCTCCTCCCCTCCACATTTTGACTTGTTGTTGTCTCAATTTATATACTTTTATTTTTATTTTTTGAGTTGGAGTCTCACTCCATAGCCCAGGCTACAGTAGCATGCTCACAGCCATCCCAGCATCAACACGCTGGGCTCAGGCGATCCTTCTGCCTCAGCCTTCCAAGAAGCCAGAACTACAGGTATGCACTACCATGCCCGGATAATTTCTTCATTTTTTACTGTAGAGATGAGGTCTTGCTAAGTTGTCCAGGCTGTTCTTGAACCCGTGGGCTCAGGCAATCCCCTGTCCTCGGCCTCCCAAAGTGCTGGGATTACAGGCTTGAGCCACTGTGCCCAGCCAATTTATATATTTTTTAATTACCCGTCTCTTAACTGGAGGGCAGTGGCATGCTCCTCGACCTGCTGGGCTCCGGCGATCCTTCCACCTCAGCCTTCCAAGTAGCTGGAACTACAGGAGCGCGCTACCATGCCCGGCTAGTTTTTGATTTATTGTAGAGACGAGGGCTCACCAAGTTGCCCGGGCAGGTCTCGAACCCACGGGCTCAGGCAATCCTCTCGCCTCGGCCTCCCAAAGTGCTGGGATTACAGGCTGAGCCACTGAGCCCGGCCTTCTGTAGCTATTATTAGTTTTGAAAGATATGTCTTTTGGGCTTTGTACTAGAGTTATGAGTGGACTGCACACCACGTATTCTGGATTTGTCCATGTACTTAATAGCAGTGGATTTTATACTCCGAAAAGTTTCCTGTTGCATGCTAGTGTTTACTTTCTTTCAGACTGAAGAACTAAGCATTTCTTGCAAGCTGGGTCTGGTGGTGATGAATTCTCTCAGCTTTTGTCTGTCTGTGAAAGGCTTTCCTTCAAATTTGAATGACAATTTTGCTGGATACAATATTCTTGAGTGGCAGTTCCCCCTCTCCCACTTTGGGAGCACTGAAAATGTTGTTATATTCTCTCCTGGCCTTTCCATTGAGAAGTCTGAGGCCAGGTGAGGTGGCTCATGCCTACAGTTCCAGCACTTTGGGAGGCTGAGGTGAGAGGACTGTCTGAGTCCATGGGTTCAAGACCAGCCTGAGCAACTTGGCAAGACCTCATCTCTACAGTAAATCAAAAAATTAGCTGGGTATGGTGACACACGCCCGTAGTTCCACCTACTTGGAAGGCTGAGGGGAAGGATCGCTTGAGCCTAAAGGTCAAGGCTGCGGTGGCTGTGAGTGTGCCATTGCACTCCAGCCTGGGGGACAGAGTGAGACTCCAACTCAAAAAAAAAAAAAAAGAGAAGTCAATTGCCAGACAAATTGGAGGTCCTTTATTCCTTTATGTGTTATTTGCTTCTTATCTTTCATAACTTCTAAAACTTCTCTTTGTCCTTAACTTTTAAGAGTTTGATTATAAAATGCCTTGGGGTAGTTTTATTTAGATTGAATCTATTTGTTGTTCTAAGACCTTCTGTACCTGGAGATGTATATATATATATAAAGATATATATATCTCTTTCTCAAGTTCTGGAAAAATGTTCTGTTATTATTTCCTTAAACAGGTGTTCTACTCTTTGCTCTTGCTCAGCTCCCTCTTGAACAGCAATAATTTTAGATTTGGTCTTTTGAGGTAATTTTTTGTATTTCATAGGCAGTCTTCATTTCTTTTTGTTCTTTTTCTTTTTTTTCTTCCTCTGACTATGTATTTTCAAATCACCAGTCTTTGAGCTCACTGGTTCTTTCCTTTGCTTGGTTCATTCTTCTGTTGAGAGCCTCTAAAGGGCCTTTCAGTTCAGCAAATGTACTTCTCAGTTCAAGATTTCTGTCTGAGTTTTAAAAATTATTTCAATCTCTTTGTTAAATTTATCTGATACACTTCTGAATTACTTTTCTGTGTTATCTTGGAAATCACTGAATGTCCTTAAAACCGCTATTTTGAATTCTTGGTCAGAGAGCTCACAAATCACCATCTCATTAGCATCAGTCATGAATTTTTGCTTCATCCTTCTGCAGAGGTTTGCTGTTGTTTATTATGAGTATAAATCTATGTCTTTGCATCGAAGGATTTGTTATTTATTCCAGTTTTCTCTGTCCAGCTGGTTTGGGGTTTTATTGAATATATTTGCTTAGTGAATCTTTACTGCTAGGGTCACTGCCTCCTTTTCTGCTCTAAATAGTACCCATTCTCATTTGGCATCTCCTTTGGTTGAGTTACAGAGCAGAGGTTCCAGGCTGGGGATGGTAGTTCCTCCTCCCTTTGTCTCTACCTGTTCTCAGAGCTATTTCTCCCTTCAGGCAGTCATGATGTTGCCCTGGGTTAAGGCAAGGATGGTTCTCTCACAAGGGTACCCAAGAAGGTGAGAAACTAGTTAAACACCTCAATTTCATTTTTTCCAGTGTAGAAACCATGAACTAAGGGAAGATATTCCATGTGGTTGGTGCCTGGTAGAATGGAAGGAGGGACATTGCGGATGTGGAAGTCCAGCTCTCCCACTCTCTCGTTGGAGTTTTTCCACTTCTTGTGGCCCTGGGAACTGTCTCACCCTCTTACTTGAGCTCTGGGTTGTTGTTGCTGGTGAAGATCTCAATGCTATGTATTTCTACTTGTGTTTTAGCCAGGGAGAGAGCATGCCTCTATGCCACCATTGTGGAACCAGAAATCCCTTAGAATTCTAAGTTTAAAAATAATTTTGGGGCCAGGGATGGTAGCTCAAGCCTGTAATTCCAGCACTTTGGGAGGGTGAGGCGAGAGGACTGCCTGAGCCCAAGGGTTTGAGATCAGCCTGGGCAACGTGGCGAGACCTCGTCTCTACAATAAATCAAAAAAAAATAAGCCAGATGCGGTAGTATACACCTGTAGTTCCAGCTACTTGGAAGGCTGAGGCGGAAGGATCACTTGAGCCCAGCAGGTCGAGGCTGTGATGATGGCCGTGAGCATGCCACTGCACTCCAGCCTGGGCAACAGAGTGAGACTCTGATAAAAAAAAAAAAATTTTTTTTGGAGGTTCAATAGGTATCAAGATCTTAAAAGTGGGTACCTTTGACACATATGAACTATTGAGCTTAATGTACTACAGTGCTGACCCATGTGATTTGAGGGTGGCATTGTGGATCTCAAAGCTATTGGTCCTAGCATGTACTCAATGAAATCTTTTAACTCAGCACTTATAATACTATAAAACTTATTTGCATATGTGTCTGTCCTTCTCTACTAGACTGAAGGCCTCTGAAAACAGGGACTGTCTTTGTATTCCTAGGACATAGGCCAGTTCCTAGAATTGGTAAATGTTTGTTGAATGAATAATTGTTTTTTTGAGTTGGAGTCTGACTCTGTCACCCAGGCTGGAGTGCAGTGGCATGCTCATGGCCACCGCAGCCTCGACCTGCTGTGCTCAGGCGATCTTTCCACCTCAGCCTTCCAAGTAGCTGGAACTATAGGCAAGTGCCACACCCAAGCTAATTTTTTGATTTATTGTAGAGATGAATTTCGCCAAGTTGTCCAGGCTGGTCTCGAACCTGAACCCGTGGACTCAGGCAATCCTTCCACCTTGACCTCCCAAAGTGCTGGGATTATAGGCGTGAGCCACCTCGCCAGGCCCTGAATGAATAATTAAGTAAAAGAGTGAATGACTAGACAATTGAAAACAGTGTAGGCCAGGCTCAGTGGCTCACGCCTATAATCCTAGCATTTTGGGAGGCTGAGGTGGGAGGATCGCTTGAGCTCAGGAGTTTGAGACCAACCTGGGCAACATAGTCTGCTTGGATTTTTGGAACATAATTGCTTTTCTTGGTCTCAGATGCTCTCTTTAGGCTTGACTCTGCCAGACCAGGCTAGCTTCACCTTACTTCCCAGAGCCTTAAATTTGCTCATCTCTCAGATGAGGCTAGAATAACACATGGCAAACATGGCTGTTGAGAATGAGGCATATATATGAAAACATTTAACATTTATTCATTCTTAAATATTTGTGGAGTACCTGTCCATAGATACAGTGATGTGCAAGATACAATCCTCACCCTCCAGGATCTCACTGCTGAGTTAATGGGACAGAGAAGAAAAAAGGCAACAACAGGATGGGTGTGATGGCTCAAACCTGTAATCCTAGCACTTTGGGAGGCCGAGACACGAGGATTGCCTGAGCCCACGGATTCGAGATCAGCCTGGGCAACATAGTGAGACCTCATCTCTACAATAAAATTTTTTTAAAAATTAGCCATGCATGGCAATTGCACCTGTAATTCTGGCTACTTGGAAGGCTACTTGGAGCCCAGCTGGTCGACGCTGTGGTGACCATGAGCTTGCCACTGCACTCTGGCCCAGGTGATGGAGTGAGACTCCGACTCAAAAAAAAAGGCAACAACAGTAAAGTGTGTTAAGGAGCTAAGTGGCAAACACAAAGTGCTTTGGATCACACAGAAGGAGGTGGTTTAATAAAATCTGACCCAATTAAGAGCAAAGCTGGTTGAGAGCAGTCTCGGGGTCTAAGAGCAGGGCTATGCGAAGATAAAGGGAGGAGACAGCACAGCAAACTTAGCAACCCAAACTTCAGATGAAGGGCCCAATAGGAAGCATACCTCTTACCTCTCCTCTGTAATTCTGCATCCTCCTTATAATTCGCTCTAAGAGGCCAATCTGCTGCTTGAGATGGTGATTATTTTTCTGTAGTTGTTTATTTTCTTTATCCAGGGAATGTACTCTAAGCATGGCATAAATCAGTGGCATGACTAGAAATTTCTGTATCATTACTAAAACCCCCAAATCATGTCCCACTTCCCACTAGCTCCAGGTGTTAGACTGCTGTCCAGATTTTAGAAACAAGTTTGGCAGAATAATTCTGACCATATTCCAAGACCAAGTAAAAATTAATAAGCTTCTGGGCCGTACCTGTTATTAAATGCATGTGCAAGAGTATTAAACACACAATTCTAGCCCTAGGCCACACAGCACCATAGTCTGCTTAGCAGATCTCTCCCCAGGCTACGGTGCTATGGTCTAGGGCCAGGCTGCTGAGGTCCACATGTTGCTCTGCCACTGACCAGGCTAAGTTCCCAAATTCTCTAGACCTTGGCTTCCTATCCATAAAATAAGGTTAATAATAGTGTCTCCCAGCCGGGCTCGGTGGCTTAGCCTGTAATCCCGTGCTTTGGGAGGCTGAGGTTGAGTGGATTGCCTGAGCCCGCGGGTTCGAGACCCGCCTGGGCAACTTGGCGAGACCTCATCTCTACAATAAATCAAAAACTAGCCAGGCGTGGTAGTGCACGCCTGTAGTTCCAGCTACTTGGAAGGCTGAGGTGGAGGGATCGCCGGAGCCCAGCAGGTTGAGGCTGTGGTGGCCGGGAGCGGCCACTGCACTCCAGTCTGGGCGATGGAGTGAGACTCCAACACCCCCCTCCCCCCAAAAAAATAGTGTCTCCCTCCTGGGATGAGTGTCAGGATTAAATAAAGAGAGAAAGAGAGTGTGTGCTAGCTAGCTTAGAACAGTACCTAGCATATAGTAAGTTTTCAAACAAATGTTAACCATTCTAGTTATTATTGGTGACATTATCTGTTAAGATCAACTCACTCTTTTGCTCTGATTCTTGCTCTAAGAAAATTTTGATTATAATTAAAGTTTTCTATGAAGAAGAGAATTCTTAGGCTGGTTGACATCTAAATTCTTCTCTGCTTATAATATTTCTCACTAAACATTCATACATTGGCCGGGCACGGTGGCTCATGCCTATAATCCCAGCACTTTGGGGGGCCAAGGTGAGAGGATTGCCTGAGCCCACGGGTTCAAGACTAGCCCAGGCAACTTGGTGAGACCTCATCTCTACAATAAATCAAAAAATTTGCCGGGTGTGGTGGCACATGCCTGTGGTTCCACTACTTGGAAGACTGAGGCGGAAGAATCACCTGAGCCTGGCAGGTCGAGGCTGTGGTGGCCATGAGCGTGCTACTGCACTCCAGCCTGGGCCACAGAGACGCCGATTCAAAAATAAATCAATAAATAAATATTAATGCTGGGCTCAGTGGCTCAGCCTGTAATCCCAGCACTTTGAGAGGCCGAGGCGAGTGGATTGCCTGAGGAGCCCGTGGGTTCGAGACCCACCCGGGCAACTTGGCAAGATCTCATCTCTACAAAAAATAAGACATTAGCCGGTTGTGATAGCGTGCACCTATAGTTTCGGCTACTTGGAAGGCTGAGGCGGAAGGATCGCTGGAGTCCAGCAGGTCAAGTGCCGGGAGCATGCCACTGCATTCTAGTCTGGGCGACAGAGTGAGACTCCAACTCAAAAAAATAAAAAATAAAAATAAATAAATAAATAAATATTCATACATTGATATCTTGTGGATTTCATGAATTTAAGTCACTCCTATGACTTTGATTCTCTCTTGGTCTACCTTGATTCCATAGGTATCACATGATAAAAATGAGTGTCAACACACAAAAAGTGACAGGCCAGAACATACATAGCCAGTTCCTCCATGAGGCAATGCTGCCACGAAACAGCCTGTCTAAATAGCCAACCTGCCTCCTCCATAATATTTTTCCCTTTAATTTCACAAATTCCACCACTTGCACAATCTGCTGAAAATAGCAGACAGCAGAGCAAGAGTTACAGGATAGGCTACAAACTCAAAAGGACAGTTTCTGGAACCATCTCTTTGTTGAGGAAGAAACATCCTCTTTGTGGAGTTATTTGGGTCTCAGGCTAGGGCTGCACCTACTTGTGCTGGCTTGAAGACATCATCCATTTGTTGCTGAGGACCAATTCCTCTTTCTTTGTGAGTAGCTCCAGAAGTTTCCTTTTTTCCAGATGCAGGTTATCATTATGCACAGTGATCAGGTTGTTTAATGCCTTCGCCTAAGAATTAGAAAGCCCCCTAATTAACACAGCAGGAAAAAGAACTATAAATTTAAGAGCATCAGCTTGTTTCTAAACTCTAAACAGCAAATTTCCCTTGTTTACTTTTTCTCTCCTGTTCTCTAGTCTGTTTCTACCTGTTTGCTGACATTGCCATTCATTCATTATAGCTCGATAGTTCTATTTATTTTGGTTCTTTTATGGCGTGTATTTTGTTTGGCTATTTTGTTTGGTTATTTGCATTAACATTTAAAAATATCTGAGCAGCCAACTTCCAATAAGATCCCAATGCTCTTTGATAACCATAAATATCAAACCACCAACAAATACAACTGAATTCTCTGGAACTCCATATTGAAAGTTTTCCCATTGAATACATTTCCATCTGCTTTGTAGTTATTTATTTATTTATTTTTGAGTTGGAGTCTCACTCTGTCACCCAGGCTGGAGAGTGGTGGCACGCAGCCTTGCGGCCACCGCAGCCTCAACCTGCTGGGTTCAGGAGATCCTTCTGCTCAGCCTTCCAAGTAGCTGGAACAACAGGTGCACACCACCACGCCCAGCTAATTTTTTGCTATTTATTGTAGAGATGAGGTATCACCAGGTTGCCCAGGCTGGTCTTGAATCCCTGGGCTCAGGCAATCCTCTCTCCTTGGCCTCCCAAAGTGCTGGGATTACAGGCTGAGCCAGCACACCTGGCCATTATATTCTTTTTAAGGCATAGGGAGGAAGATGAGAATTTCACCACCTCACTTGGCAATCAGTGTTAGGATCTCAGTTGGCCTGGCAAGTCAAGCACGTAAGTCAGGTACTGAGACTATTCTTGCAGTAATAATCCTGAAACGATTTCTAACCTATCTCCATATTTTCTTTTCTTTTTTTTCTTTTTTTGAGTTGGAGTCTCACTCTGTTGCCCCAGGCTGGAGCACAGTGGCATGCTCACACCCACTGCAGCCTTGACCTGCTGGGCTCAGGTGATCCTTCCTCTTTAGCCTTCCAAGTAGCTGGAAATACAGACATGCAACACCACGCCCTGCTAATTTTTTGATTTATTGTAGAGATGAGGTCTCACCAACTTGCCCAGGCTGGTCTCGAACCTGTGGGCTCAGGCAATCCTCTCATCTACCAAAGTGTTGGGATTATAGGCATGAGCCACTGTGCCTGGCCTTATGTTTTATTTTCTACCAGTGATTTCCCCTCAAAGCTGTAAGCTACCAAAGTTACAGCTAAAAGTGATAAAAGAGTACATTTTGTATATATATAAAACACACACACACACCCACACACACACACACCCACACACAAACATTCTTGTATTAAAAGTCAGTAGCTACCACAGCCTTGATCTTCTGGGCTCAGGTGATCCTTCTGCTTCAGCCTTTCAAATAGCTGGAACTACAGGTGTGCACAACCACACCCAGCTAGTTTTTATTTATTTATTTAGAGATGAGGTTTCACCAAGTTGCCCAGGCTGGTCTTAAACCCCTGGGCTCAGACAATCCTCTTGCCTGTGCCTCCCAAAGTCCTGGGATTACAGGTGTGAGCCACTGTGCCTGGCCTGCTAGTCTCATTTCACTAATGTTCTGTCAATGATAACAGGCAAATGTCTTCACCTTTTTGTGCTTTTTCCTCACCTGCCAGTGGCAGGAATGAGTATGGGAGAATAACAACTTCTAGCGGTTAGGTGAATTACAGGGCTAAGCGAGGTCAGTTTACATGTCTTTTTTAAAATTTGTAATTATTATTATTATTAGAGACAAGACTTTGCTTTGTCACCCAGGCCGAAGTACAGTGATGTTATCATAGCTCACTGTAACCTCAAACTTCTGGCCTCAAGTGATCCTCCCGTCTCAGCCTCCCAATGTGTTAGGATCACAGGCATGCACCACTGCACCCAGCCTACATGTTTCGAATTATAAATAAAATACTAATTTAAGTTGGGTGCAGTGGCTCATTCCTGTAATTCCAGCACGTTGGGAGGCTGAGGCAAGAGAATCGCTTGAGCTGAGGAGTTCCAGACCAGCCTGGCAACTTGGCAAGACCTTGTCTCTACAATAAATACATAAATTAGCCAGGCATGGTGGCACACATCTGTAGTTCCAGCTACTTGGAAGGCTGAAGCAGAAGGATTGCCTGAGTCCTGCAGGTAGAGGCTGCGGTGGCTGTGACCATGCCACTGCACTCGGCAGAGTGAGACTCTAACTAAAAAACAAAAAACAAAACAAAAAAAAGAATTTAGATAACTCAGAAAAGACTGTCCATCTATTATTAAAGAAGTATAGGATGGAGATTAGATTATGTTCTGAGGCCAGGCACAGCAGCTCACACCTATCATCCCAGCACTTTGGGAGGCCAAAGTGGGAGGATCACTCGAACCCCGGAGTTTGAGACCAACTTGGGCAACACATTGAGACCCCATCTCTACAAAAAAAATTTTTTAATTAGCCAGGCATGGTGGTCTGTACCTCTATCTACTCAGAATGCTGAAGCGGGAGGATCACTTGAGCCCAGTAGTTCAAGGCTATACTGAGCTATGATTGCACCACTGCACTCCAGTCTGGGTGACATAGCAAGGCCCAATCCCTGAATGAATGAATGAATTAATTAATTAATAGTAGATTATATTCAGAAATAAACCATTCCAGATTTTAAAGTTCTTCTCCAAGACCCTGCAATGTCTAATGATAGTCTCATCTGGTATTATGTAAAGATATTTAATTAACAATATATTAGTAAGGAATGAGAATAGAAGCAGCCTCCTGCAGATGATATCCTATTCAATTATAATTCGATTTTTAATTTTTATTTATTTTATTTTTTTTTGAGTTGGAGTCTCACTCTGTCGCCCAGACTGGAGTGCAGTGGCACACTCATGACCACCCCAGCATCGACCTGCTGGGCTCCGGGGATCCTTCCGCCTCAGCTTTCCAAGTAGCGGGAACTACAGGTGCATGCTACCACACCCAGCTAAATTTTTTTGTTTATTGTAGAGACAAGGTCTCACCATGTTGCCCAGGTTGGTCTCGAACCTGCGGACTCAGGCAATCCTTTCTCCTTGGCCTCCAAAAGTGCTGGGATTACAGGATCGAGCCACTGCGCCTGGCCATAATTAGATTTAAAAGGGTATTGAATGGGAAAGGCTACTGACACCCTGTCTTTCGGAAATACCTTTTTTTTTTTTGTAGGAGTCTCGCTCTGTCACCCAGGCTGGAGTGCAGTGGAATGCTCACAGCCACCACAGCCTAGACCTACTGGGCTCAGGTGATCCTTCCACCTCAGCCTTCCAAGTAGCTAGAAGCACAGGCATGTGCCACCATGCCTGACTAATTTTTTGGTTTATTGTAGAGACGAGGTCTGCCAACTTGCCCAAGCTGGCTGAACCCCTGGGCTCAGACAATCCTCTCACCTCTGCCTTCCAAAGTGTTGGGATTACAAGCGTAAGTCACCACGCCTGGCAAAATATCATATTTTTAAAAATAACAAAATAATTAGGACACCTGCTGTGATAATAGGATAAAATGTTTGGAAATGTCTCATTTGGATAGTCATAACAGAAGACTCAGCTGGCTCACTATGAAAAGAAAAAGCTAAAAAAATAAAGCCAAAAGAAGTGACGTTACTTTTTGGAGACTCAGGAAGCAATCCTAGCTTTTTATGCTCAAGGTTCTAGTCCTCAGGTCCCAGGTTTGTAGCACTATGGCATTAAAAACTCTCAAATCAGTCTACTCTAGTCTACTCTAAGAATTTCTAGTTTTGTCAAAAATTTCTGCTGTGGGCTGGGCTCGGTGGCGAGTGAATTGCCTGAGCCCGTGGGTTTCAGACTAGCTTGGGCAACTTGGTGAGACTTCATCTCTACAATAAATAAATAAAAAATTAGCCGGGTATGGTAGTGTGCACCTGTAGTTCCGGCTACTTGGAAGGCTGAGGCGGAAGGATCTCCAGAATCCAACTGGTCGATGCTGGAGTGGCCGTGAATGTGCCACTGCACTCCAGCCTGGGTGACAGAGTGAGACTCCAACTCAAAAAAAAAAAAAAAAAATTTCTGCTATGCACTATGAATCCACCAATTAGCATGTTTCTAAGAGATTATACACCAAAAAGAAGGAAAATGGCATCTATGAAAAATGTATACATGCCAGGTACCACTTCAGGAATTTTTTTTTGAGTTGGAGTCTCACTCTGTCGCCCAAACTGGAGTGCAGTGGCCGCTCCCAGCCAGCCACTGCAGCCTCGACCTGCTGGGCTCTGGCAATCCTTCCGCCTCAGCCTTCCAAATAGCTGGAACAACAGGCGCACGCCACCACGCCCGGCTAGTTTTTGGTTTATTGTAGAGATGAGGTCTTGCCCAGTTGCCCGGGCGGGTCTCGAACCCGCGGGCTCAGGCAATCCATTCACCTCAGCCTCCCAAAGCGTGGGATTACAGGCTGAGCCACCGAGCCCGGCAGGAATTTTGCGTTTTAATCCTCACAAAAGTCTCGTGTATGTAAGGCACAGATTATTTTCCTTGTTTTACAGATGAGGGAAATGATACACAGAGACTTGTCTGAGGTCATAAACTATTAAGTAACAGGGTTAGGATTTGAATTCAAGTCTGTTTAAGGACAAAGCCCACAGTACCCTTCCATGGCTGTGAGCAAAGGGTCCAATTACTTTCTTAGCCTCTGCTTTTTTGGGATCTCCAGCATATTTCATGGAGATCTGTGGTTCTTTGGGTAGGTGAATTAGTTTCCTAGGGCTGCCGTAACAAAGTACCTAAAACTGGGTGGCTAAAAACAACAGAAATGTATTTTCTCACAGTTCTGGGAACTAGAAGTCTGAAATCATGAAGTTGTCAGGGTTAGTTACTTCTCGGGGGCTCAGAGGGAGATTCTGTTCCATGCCATTCTCCTAGAGTTGCCAGCAATTCTTGGTGTTCCTTGGCTTGTAACTGCATCATCCCAATCTCTGCCTTCATCATCACTTGGCATTTTTCCCTTATCTCTGTCTGTCTATGTGTCTTCCCCCTTCCTATAAGGACACTAGTCATACTGGATTTAGAATTCAGTCCAATACAGAATGACTGCATCTTAACTAATTACATCTGCAAAGACCCTATTTCCACATAAGGCCGCATTCTGAGGTTACAGGTGGACATGAATTTGGGGGACACTATTCAATTCAGTACAGTCAGGAAGAAAGCAAGCATGCCTGCTGAAAGCAAAAAGCTGTTTATGCAGGCTAGAAGTAGAAGGCAGACAGCACGAGAAAGAACTGGTAACACAGAAGTAGGATTATATGTCAGGTAGGCCCACAAACCAGGATTGCTACTTTCTTCTGTACACTTTCCACAGTCCTTTCCTAGTTCTGAATCTAAGCTGGATCTGAGTCTTTAGAAGCTTGACAACATAATGACAAAATAGAAGGACACGCAAAAATTCAATTTATTTTCTCTCTCTCACTACAGTTTAGAGTATCAAAAGGATTTAAAAATATTTTTTAGAGACAAAGACTCACTATTTTGCCCAGGCTGGAGTGTAGTGCTATATACAAGCACGGTCATAGTGTACTACAGCCTCAAACTCCTGGCCTCAAGCATCCTCCCACCTCAGGCAACTGAGCAGCTGGGACTACAGGCATCACCACACCTGGCTCAAGAGGATTTTGCTTTTTAGTTGGAGTCTCATTGTTGTCACTCAGACTAGAGTGCAGTGGCATGATGACAGCTAACCGCAAACTCAAACTCCTGGGCTCAAACAATCCTCCCACCTCAGCCTCCAAAGTAGCTAGGACTAAAAGCATGCGCCACCATGCCCAGCTAATTTTGTTGTTGTTGTTATTGTTAAGATGAGGTCTCACCATGTTGCCCAGGGTTGTCTGGAACTCCTGAGCTCAAGCAATCTTCCAAAAGTGTTGGGATTACAGGCATGAGTCACCGTTTCCAGAAAGAGGATTTTTAGAAACTAAGAATACAATATTGGTGACCCATCTGGTATAATCTTCAAATGTTTTATTGTATATAGTCTAGGAATTTTTGACCTGGAGTCCCAGATAGTCAATGGAATGACTGAGATTTTACATAAATGGTTTTGGTATCCTTGGCACATAGTGATGGTAGATTTAAAAAATAAATAAAATACAGATTTCTTGGATGTTGAAATGAGTATTTTAGGAGTGAAGACAGAGTTTTCAAAATTCTGAAATTGGCTGGAGATCCCAAGATTTGGCCTAGTCAATTGCTCTCCATCTTGAATTTATGTAGTTTAATAGTCCCAAGACCAGTCTGCATTTGATTCCATTCATCTGACCCATTTATTTCTCACTCATATACCTGTAAGTTGCAAGGGTTAATAAGACAAGAATAAAGAAATAAGGGGTTGGGCGTGGTGGCTCAAGCCTGTAATCCCAGCACTTTGGGACACTGAGGCGAGAGGGTTGCCTGAGCCCAGGGGTTCGAGACCAGCCTGGGTAACTTGGCAAGACCTCGTCTCTACAATAAATCAAAAAATTAGCCAGGTGTGGTGGTGCATACCTATAGTTCCGCCTACTTGGAATGCTGAGGTTGAAGGCTCACCTGAGCCCAGCAGGTCGACACTGGGGTGGCCGTGAGTGTGCCACTGCACTCTAGCCTGGGTGATGGAGTGAGACTCCAACTGAAAAAACAAAAATGAAAGAAATCATGGATATTTAGAAAAATGCTTTAAGACAAGGATAGATAAAGGAGTTTGGATCACCTGTTTTCACTGCTATTTGAAACTGACACTGAAGTCTGAGGCAAAATGGGGGCTACATAAAGCAGAAATGAGTTACTTAGAGTGGTTTGAAAGTCTCTGCTGAGGGATGTTTAAGAAAAGGCATTTTCGGCCAGCTGTAGTCCCAGCACTTGGGGAAGCCAAGGTGGGAGGATTGCTTGGGCCCAGGCATTCAAGAACAGCCTGGGCAATATAGTAAGACTTCATCTCTACAAGAAAATTTAAAAAAATTAGCCAGGTGTAGTGGTGCACACCAGTAGTCCCAGCTACTTGGGAGGCTGAGGCGGAAGGATCAACTGAGCCCAGGAGGTTGACAGTGTGGTGAGCCATGATCCTGTCACTGCAATCTAGCCTAGGTGACAGAGTAAAAAAAAAAAAAAAAAATGAAAGGAAAAATGAAAAGAAAAGGTATTTTCATTTGAAGGGAGCACATTGATCATATGTTGGCAGTATAGACTATTTTCAGTGTCCAATTCAGTTTAGCAATACTATGAGTCTTAGATACTTTTTGGCAGGGCTTAAATAATTACACTGAAAGATGGTACAAAGAAAAGAAATGAAAACAGGGGCTATGAAGGGGACACAAATAATTTTTAAGATGAGTGGGCATTCTCTAAATGGCTGACCACTGGCATCAGCAGTCAGCTCTTTGCCTTTTTTTTTTCTCACCTGTTCTATTTGATGTTGCAGTTTTCTAATTTCACTTTCAAGTTGGTCAATTCTCTCATCTCGTAGTTGTACTTTATGAATTAAATGATCCTTGACTTTTTGAAGCTTGACTTTGTGGTGGTAGCATTTCTCATTATATTTTCTATAAAAGTAAATATGAGTATAGTCACACCTGAACACAGTTAAAAACTTATTTTGCCTCCTCAGTACACACCTTTCTTGGGTTTCCTCTTCTTGCTTAACTCAGGGGTCAGGGGCCTGGCACCAGATGTGGATACATCTTCTTGCTCCCATGCCAGGGAATGGACCAAGGAAAACCCCCTATACAATACCAGCTTTAATCATTCCCGTGGACTCAAGTATCTGAACTGGTGGTTGTGATATGGCTTCAGCATCTGAGTTTAACTGAGAAAACTCTTAGACTTTTTTTTTTTTTTTGAGACAGGGTCGTGCTCTGTCACCCAGGCTGGAATGCAGTGATGCAATCATAGCCCACTGTAGCCTTGAACTCCTGGGCTCAAGCAATCATTCAGTATCAGCCTCCTGAGTTGCTGGAACTACAGGTACATGTCATCATGCCCAGCTAATTTTTAAATTTTTTTTTGTATAGCTGAGGTCTCGATATGTCACCCAGGCTGGTCTCAAACTTCTGGCCTCAGGTGATACTCCCGCCTCAGCTTCCCAAAGTGCTGAGATTATAGGTGTGAGCTACCATGCCTGGCTCTCCTTGATTTCTGACCCCTGACATCTAAATTCTGAATCCTTCTCCACTAATTCAGTCATTAATTTAAAATTTACTAGTTCTTAGCTATACTTTTGGACAGTGATATGCCCCTTCAATCTTATCTAATTTCCAGATTACTGGGCCTGTTCTCAGTCCTTGCACTGAGTCTGAACTTCTAAATGCCAGTTCTATATAGGTCCCTGCTCAAGACTCTGATTCTGATATAAATCTAAGTTACTGCCAACAGGCACATGAAAAGATGTTTGACATCATTTAATATTAAGGAAATGCAAAGCCAAAGCACAATGAGATACCACTTCACACCCACTAGGATGGCTAAAATTTAAAAAGACAGATAATAACAAGTGATGACAAGGATGTGGAGCAATCAGAACCATTATACACTGCAGGCAAGACTGTAAAATGGTACAGTCTTTGGAAAACAGCCTGGCCATTCCTTAGAGTTGCCATATGACCCAGCAACTCTACTCCTAGGTATCTATTCAACAGAAATGAAAACATATGGCCACATAAAAACTTATATACAAATGTTCATAGCAGTATTATTCATAACAGCCAAAAGGTAGAAACAACCCAAATTTTCCTCAACTGATGACTAGATAAACAAATATGGTCTATCCATACAATGTGTTATCATTCAGTCATAAAAAGGAAGTGCTGATACATGCTACCACATGGGTGAGACTTGAAAGCATTATTCGAAGTAAAAGAAAGTCACAAAAGATCACATATTATATGATTCCATTTATATGAAATGTCCATAATAGGCAAATAGAGAAAGTAGATTAGTGATTGTCTAGGACTGGGTTGGGAAGGGAAACTGGGGATAGGGTGACAGCTAAAGGGTATGGAGTTTCTTTGGGGATGATAAAATGTTCTAAAGTTGATTGTAGTGATGGATGGACAACTAAAAGCATTGAATTGTACACTTTAAATGGGTAACTTGGACCAGCCTAGGCAACAAACTTTGTCTCTACAAAACTTTGACACTACAAAAAAAAAAACCCCAAAAATTAGCCAGGTGTAGTACACAACCATAGTTTCAGCTACTTGGGAGGCTGTGGCAGAAGGATAGCCGGAGACCAGGAGGTCGAGACTGCAAAGAACCATGCTTGTGCCACTGCACTCCAGCCTGGATGACAGAGTGAGACCCCAACTCAAAAGTAAAATATAAAGTAAAATAAGACCAGGTGCGATGGCTCACGCCTATAATCCCAGCACTTTGGGAGGCCGAGGTGAGAGGATTGCCTGAGCTCACAGGTTTGAGACCAGCCTGGGCAACTTGATGAGACCTCATCTCTACAATAAGTCAAAAAATTAGCTGGGCACGGTGTTGTGTGCCTGTAGTTCCAGCTACTTGGAAGGCTGAGGCGGAAGGATCACCTGAGCCAAGCAGGTCAAGGACGCGGTGGCTGTCAGTGTGCCACTGCGCTCCAGCCTGGGCGGGAGAGTGAGACTCTAACTCAAATAAATAAATTAAATTAAATTAAATTAAATTAAACAGTACATTGTAGAGTATGTGAGTCATAACTCAATAAAGCTGTTTAAAAAAACAAGTGATCATTTCAAGCTACTGTAACAGTTAATAAAGGTAAACAAGAAAATAGATTAAAGCCCCCATACAATCACTAGGCGAACATCTAAAACGTTCCAAATTAGTATATTGTACTTTAAAATTAAAGAGAAACTTCACTTTGAACCTACTAGGTCTGATAACAACAAATCACTCTATTTTATTTTTGAGTTGGGGGCTTCACTTTGTTGCCCAGGCTGGATTGCAGTGGCATGACCATTGCTTACCATAGCCTCGACCTCTTGGTCTCAGGCGATCCTCTTTTCTCAGCCTCCCAAGTAGCTGGGACTATAGGTGCCCACTACTTCACTGGGCTAATTTTTTTATTTTTTGTAGAGATGAGGTCTTGCTGTATTATCTAGGCTGATCTCGAACTCTTGGGCTCAACCAGTTCTCCTGCCTCAGCCTCCCAAAGTGCTGGGACTACATATGTGATGACTGGCCACCAAATCACTCTAAATCAGGACTTCTCAACCTCTGCACAATTGGCATTTTGGATCAGATAATTATTTGCTGTAGAAGGCTATAATGTGGCCAGGTATGATGACTCAGCCTGTAATCCCAGCGCTTTGGGAGACCGAGGCGAGAGGACTGCCTGAGCCCAGGGGTTCGAGACCAGCCTGGGTAACTTTGGTGAGACCTTGTCTCTACAATAAATCACAAAAACTAGTTGGGCATGGTGGCGTGTGCCTGTAGTTCCAGCCACTTGGAAGGCTGGGGTGGAAGAATCACCTAAGCCCAGTAGGTTGAGGCTGAGGTGGCCCTGAGCATGCCACTGTACTCCAGCCTGGGCGACAAGAGTGAGACTCCAACTCCAAAAAAAAAAAAGAAAAGAAAAAAAGAAGGCTACTATGTGCGTTGTAGAACATTGAGTAGAATCCTTGGCCCCTACCCATCAGACGGCAGTACCACCTTCTACAGTTGTAACAACTAAAATTGTCTCCAGACCTTGTCAAATGTCCCCTTATCCTGGGAGGCTGTGATATTGAAAAAGATATATTTGGTCTTCTTTCCAGTTTCCTGGCAAAAACAAACAACAACAACAACAACAAAAAAAACCCCGAAACAAATAGAAAATCCTCTGAAACCCTTGGAATCTCCTCTGGTGGGATAAAATGTCTTTTGTATGCTGCTAAGAGACTGGTGGTTGTAGGCCCCTAGAGAGCTTCAGTGTACCAAGGTGTGATAAAAGAGTTGGGACTAGGCCGGGCTCGGTGGCTCAGCCTGTAATCCTGCACTTTGGGAAGCCGAGGTGAGTGAATTGCCTGAGCCCGCGGGTTCGAGACCTACCTGGGCAACTTGGCCAGACCTCATCTCTACAGTAAATCAAAAAATTAGCCGGGCATGGTAGCGCGTGCCTGTAGTTCCAGCTACTTGGAAGGCTGAGGCGGAAGGATTGCCAGAGCCCAGCAGGTCGAGGCTGCGGTGGCTGGGAGTGGCCACTGCACTCCAGTCTGGGTGACTAAGTGAGACACCAACTCAAAAAAAAAAAAAAAAGAGTTGGGACTTCCAGCTCCACCCTTCCGTCCTTTAGGGAGGGGAAAGTGGCTGAAAGTTGAGTTGATCCCTACAGGCAATGATTTAATCAGTTATGCGG